>AFRA01000792.1:0-17916 GCA_000223055.1 Claviceps fusiformis PRL 1980
ATTAAATATATAAGTAATGCCTTTAGCTATTTAAATAAAACCTTTAATAGCCTTTTAGTAATAGTTAGTAAGTTCTACCTTATAAAGATTCTTAAGCTAGGTGCTTATAAGGCTATTATTATTACTAAGTAGTTATTAAGTATATAGGTTAGAGTCCTTATATATATTATAGTATTAGAGATAGCTATAGAAGCCCTTAAGTGTATTATAATAAACTATAGTAAACTATTTAAAATATACTATAATAGTATTAATGGCCTTATAAATATTTATAATATTATAAAGATTAAAACCCTAGGGATAGTTAATATTAAAATTAAAGAGGCTACTAAATATATATCTATAGTAAAAACTATAAAAAATATAGAATTCTACCTTATTATATTAAAGAAATATAAATCTACTATAGCTACCTTAATCTTTATTATTAAAACCTTTATTAAATTACTTTAAACTAAAGTAAAATCTATTAAAGCTAAGGTATAAACTATTAAAACCTTAATAATGCTCTTTATAGGCACCCTTAGGTTATTTACTATAATATATTTTAATAAGTATAATAAAGTTAATACCTTAACTCTTAAATTAAGGTATTTTATATATTTAAGCATTAGCTAGCTAATATAAATAACTTAATAACTATACTATAAAAAAAGGATTCTAATCATTTATTTAGTAAAATATTTTAGTATTTTTATTATTTTTTATATTATTATTATAATAGTATTCTACTATATAAACTCTAATAGTTATATAAGTATAATTAATATTAAATATTTTATATTACTTCTTACATTAAGGGGCTAAAGTTAGTAAGAAATATAATAGTTTAGTAAAATAGTTTTAATTTTATAACTTTTATAATTAAAAATATAGAATCCCTATAGAATCCTACCTATAATTAGTTAATATTAGGGTAAATAAAATATATATATATTTTTAACTTTAAGCTATAAAAACTATATTTTTATTATATAGAGAATATTACTAATACTAGTGCCTACCTTAGGTTATAGAATACTATAATATTCTAGTTCTTTATTTACTTAGCTAGAGCTATAGCTTAAATACCTAAGTATATTACTAAGTATAAAAACCTTACCTTATTATAACCCCTTTATAACCCCTTTTTAATTAATAATATTATTACCTTTTTATTATAAGCTACTCTTACTCTTTTTTTTATTATTATTATTAGTGTTTTTCTTATACTTAACTATACCCCTTATTATTCTTTTAATAATTATTTTTTATATAAAACTATTATTTTTTTTATATAGCTATATAAAGTTTCTTTAGTTTTAATATAGAAATTATTATAACTAACTATATAATATTAACTTTACCTTAAAAAACCCTTTTAATTAAAAAGAAGATTAATTAAAATTATAAAGAGATACTTAACCTTTTTACTAAGCTAAGTAATATATATTTTAAAGCTTACTATAGTGCTAATACTATAGGTAATATATAATAAATAAAAAAACCTTTTATTTTTAAATTATATTATATTATAATAATTAAAGACTTTATTAAAAAAGGTTTTTATAGAATATTTTCACTTTATAAAATTTATAAATTATATTATCTCTTAATAATTAATAGCTTACTAAAGCTAAATATAGCTTTTACTTATTATATTATAAACTAAGTATAAATACTTTTATTTAGCTCTTTTTAATTATTACTATTTATATTAATAAAACTTTTACTAAATAAAACCTTTAAACTTATATTAAAAGTAGTATTAAAAATATAATAAATCTTTATAATAAAATTATTTTTTTAAAAATCCCTTAAGCTTAATAATTTATTAATTTCTTTATTTATTTTATTAAAACCTATAACTATACTAATACTAGCTATATTTTTATTACTTATTATAAACTAATAAAAAATTAAGCTAATATCTTTATTAAGTATTATTTATATTTAGTTAATATATACTATAAGGTTCTTTATATTAGTATAGAGAGAATCTAAATACTTACTACTTATATTTAACTACTAGCTAATAAAATAAGCTATAATATATATATTAATAATACTTAAAAGAATTAATATAATATAAATATTAATAAAACTAAGTAAAAGCTTAACTTTAATATAATATATTTTTATAAAAAAATAGGTTTTACTTAATATTAAAAGAAAGCTAAGGCTATAATTATAACCTTTAATATTTATACCTTTAATACTATAGCTAACTACTAAGAATAAAAGATCTTTAAAAGAATCTTAATTAACCTTATAGTTTAATATACCTTAGCTAGTAATATTTATTTTATAATAGTATACTAAAACTATACTATTAACCTTAATAACTCTATAGTTAATAAAGCTACTAATAAAAAGGAGGCCTTTAGTAATAGTAATATATTTATAAGTAATAGAAATAGGTAGTGATAGTATAGAATATAGTAGTATACTAAGGGTAAACCTTAGAGAGTATAATAGTTTTATAAGGAATATAGAATATAATACTAATCTTACTTATTTATATTTTCTTTTCTTATTAATATAACTTCTATAGGTTAGGCTATAACTTAGCTATATATAAACTATATAGCTTCATTTCGTTTTCTTCTAATTCCTTAGCTTAATAAGTAAGCTACTATAAGCCTACTTTTTTTCTTTTTCTTTCTTTTTTTTTTTTTTATTTAAATAGCTTAAAATAAGTTATATTTTTTTTTATAAAAGGGGGATCTATTATAGTTTATTTCTAAAGGTAGAACCTACCTTATAAAAGAAGGGTTCTACTATATATAGCTAAAGAGAATAACTTTAACTATATATACACTTAATTACCTACCTATAACTTAAGTATTCCTTCTTCTTATAACTTCATAACGTACCACAGCTATTATGTGAGTACCCCCATTTACGTGTGACATCCAGCACGTAATAATAAGTAGCTAGTAAATAATACTTACTAGCTTATTTTTCCTTTAATTAAGTAGTATAAAAAGGAATTCCTTTCTGTAACTATTAAGCTTAAAAATACTATTATTTCATACTTTTTAAACTTATTACTTAAGCTTTTCTAATAATTTATATCTTTTATACTTGTCAATTTCTAAATTTAGTATACTAATCTCTTTATATATACTAAACCATTACTATATGGATAGTTGTTATATTAGTAAAAATACTAGCTTTAAAGAGCTATAATGGTTAATAAAGTATGTTTATAGCTTATAATAATAATATATATAAGAATTTACTTTAAAAAAAGCTATACAGCTTATTAAAAGACTTCTAAATTAAGTGAGTAACATTTAATTTACCTAATTCTTAAATTTATAACCCATAACTGCTTTAAATAAATTCTTTACTGCCTTTAAATTTACTCTTTAATGCTATAAAAACTATTACTATTTAAATATTATAATAAGTAGTCTAACTATTTATAATAAGTATCTCTTTAGCTATAGCTTCTAAGCTTTAACATAGCTATAGGTAAGTATATAGTTTATTTCCTTAAAAAGTCTTTTGAAATAATAACAATTTTATTAAAGCTAATACTAATAGGCTTTAAGTTTTAGGCTATTAGTAAGTATAAATACTTTTTAGGGTAGTTAGCTTATAATTTAAAGGCTAAGAAACTTATTTAAGGCCAAAGATAATATATAAATCTTAATTATAATACAATTTAGCTAAATTTAATATAAAGTATTATCCTAACCTTAATAAATTAGTTATTAAGGCAAATATATTATTTATTCTTTAATAACCTTTTCTTATTATTACTGCTTTTTAAGGTACTTTATTAAATAAACTTAGTAGCTATAAGTATAGTTTATATAAACTTAAGGATTTATAAGCCCTTTATTATAGCTAAAATTCATAATACTAGTAGGTAGTGTTAGCTATATAATGTAATATAAGCTATTTTAATAAAAAGTAGTTATATAAGTTACTTTTAATATATTACTATATAAATTACTAGCTAATATATTGTTCTTTACTTAAATTAACTAAATTACCTAGAAAGATAACTCTTTTATACTCTTTTTATTCACTATTTTTATAGGTATTAAGTATAACGTTTATATAGAAAAATAGCTAATAATAATATATATAAGAGTATAGCTAATCAAGTAATTTGTTATAAGTAAGTTAGTAAGAGAGTATAATATACTATTTATTACTACTTAATATAATAATTATAGAAATGCTATTAATATTAGGAATAAGTATAAAAGTAGCTTAAGCTTTAATTACTACACTTATATAAAAGGTTAGTAGGCAGTTATATAGAGCTTTCTTTTTAAGATTCTTTTATTAATAGCTTTTTTTATAACTTTATAGTAATTATATTTAAAAGGTATATATATAGTAAGTTAACTAGTAGTAGTAGCTATTTAATAGTCTTTATAAAGCTTATATTAAGACTAGTAACTCTAGGTAGTATAATTAAGCTAGTAATGAATTTATACCTATTTTATAGTATAAAAATATTTACTAAGGGAAGAATTTGCCTTCTATAGCTTATAAAGGTTATAGAATTAGTTAAATAAGGAATTTAGTGCTCTTAAATAAGCTTAGTAGTAAGGCCTTTAATTAGTAAAAAACATAGAATCTTTTAAGGTAGGGTTATAAGATATATAATATATCTCTTTATAAATTAAAGCGTTACTAGGACTTTTATTATACTTTAAATTAGAATAGCGTGTAAAGTACCCTTAATACAGATGTTTTCACTGGTAGATAAAGTGGGTTAGTACAAATATATAGCCTTCTTGGCATTAAGGGGATACTATAGTATTGCTATAAAACTAAGTCTTAACCTTCTAGAAAGTTAATAAAGAATTTATGATATTTATTTACCTCTTTTTTTCAAAGTTAATTCAGCTAAAAGTAAGAATGTAGAAAATAGCATAATTTCTATAAATATTAATAATAAGAATAAAGAATTTATTTAAAGTTATTATTATTTATTTATTAAATTAGGTAAATTATATTTTGCTTTTAAATTCACTTTAAGCTTATAATGAAAAAGAATTCAATTATAATAAATATATATCTAAAATATGATGAAATTATTAAGTATATCTTTATAAATCTATTGAGAAATATAGAGAATACTATTCTTTTTATTTTACTAATATAGAAATAATTTATACTTATTATAAAACTATTATTATAAAACCTCATTACTACTAAAATAACGATTATTATTACTGTTAAAAGTCAAAAAATAGTTAAATATATAGTTAAATAAGCCTTTTAGACTAAGTTTACTTTAAAATTAAGCTAAGCTAATATTATCATATATCTTATGAATTCAATCTCTTTAAAACTATACTTTAAGATTTATATTAATTATACTTATTGTATTATTTTAGGTTATTATAATACTTTAGTTATAAAATTCTTTATTAATATTATAATTAAAAATTATTTTTTTAAAGAAATAGTTTAAGCTATGAATTATATAACCAATATAAAGTTTATAATAATTATATAATACTTGTATAATAATACTATAATACATATAGTGGGACTTGAAATCTATCTAACCAAAGGAAGGTATTGTGAATTTAGCTAATTAAGCATAAAATATTTATATATAAAAAATAAAAATAATGAAGTAATACACCTTTTATTCTAGCTTTCTTTTCTTTTTATTTATTAACATTTATTGTATAAGCTTTTTTTATATCTATCTTATTTAATTTTTTTTATAAGCTGTTTTCTATATAATACTACAATAGCTGGCTAAATTCAGTGGTGATACCTTCCTTCGGTCAAATAGATTTCGCGTCCCACTGTATGTTTAAAACTACTAGAGAACTATATATTCAAAACCTAACTTAAATATAAATTACATTTAGCTTAAAGATAATTTTTAATTACTATATTTGTAGTAGTATGATTTAAAGCTTTTTTATTTTCTAAATATAAAATATAGCTAAAGAAAATATATTTTACGACCTAATAATATTTAATCAAATTAGTATTATTAAAGTAATAACTTAAAAACTATATAAAGACTTTTTAAATATACTTTATTAATTTTAAAAGCTAATAGGATAAAAGTGTGTAGCTATTCATATTATCTTAAGGTTATTTATTAAGTAAAAACATTTAAAGCTAAGCTTTACATTAATATACTATGCTTTAAATAAAATTATAATTACTTTAAGTTTAAATACATTAATGCTTACTATATTATGATATTACACTATAGCTATAGTATAATTAGTCAATATATTGAAAGAAAATATATTGAGTATTTATGTTATAAATTAGCCTAGATAGCTACTGCAATTTAGTGTTAATAAAGTTATTATTATCCATAAGGAGAAAGGAAAGAATACTAGCTCTCTTTACTATATATTTATTCTATATATACTATATACCCATAGGGTTTACTCGATTAGTACAATAAGTCACTCTATATACTTCTCTTTTACTTTATTAAGAATTAAGCTTTTAGCTTAAATTTATTATATAACCTCTTTACCTTTATTACTTTTTATTTATTTAGTAGTTAATACTGTGTCGTAGGAGAAGGAACATAGTTTACGGTCATTTTGAAGAAGGCATTGTAGCGCCTAAAGGAGTGAAACCTTAGTATAATATAATTAAACTATTTAATTAAATAATATAAATAGGTCCTAGGTCTCTAAATAGTTAGAGAGATTATCTATTTCCTTTTTTTCTTTTTTAAGGTATAGATATAGAAGTACTTATTACTATAATACTATTAATTATTATAATTCTAATTACTACTATAGTATAATTATTTATATTTTAGTTTAAGATTATTATTATTTTATTCTTTAGTAACTTAAATTATTTAAGTTAATAAAGAGCTATTTAATTTTTCCTTTTCTATATAATTTTAACAACTTAGAGCTAAATTTCTATATATAAGAAATTTAGAATATAATAGGGATAGCTTTAGTTATATATATACCCTTTACTTTTAAGTATATAGTATATATTTTTTCCCTTTATTATAAATAATAGTTTTACTTAGGTATAGTAATTTAAGTAGCCTTTATATACCTTATTTTATTACTTAAAGATAATAATTTATAATTAAAGGCTATAATTTAGAGTTAAACCTTATTATAACTAACTAAACTTATAAAACTAAAATAAGTAATTATAAAAAACTTAGTATAAAACTTTTATATTTTTTATTAAAAATATAGAAATAGTTTAAAACTTAATTAATATGAGAAATTATATACCTTAAAATTATATTTAATAAAGTTAAAGCTATTAGTCTCTAAATTATAAAGCTATAAAGCTAAGTTATTAAAAAAAAGAAAAGGCTTACTTAAGGTTTTATTAAAACCTACTTAAAATACTAATCTCTCTCTTACTAAAATAATTAAAGCTATAAATTATTTAATTATACTTAATTTTACCAGATTTTATACTATTACCTTTATTATAAATATTAGTTTTATTTATAACTTAAAGCACTTTTATTAAAATTTTAATCTTGGTTTTTAAAGTTAATAAGAATAATAATTTAATTAAGCTTATTTGATTATAATATAGCTAAGTTTATAAAAAAAGTATAAGGAAAAACAAACTTTTAGTTAATTAATTTACTTATAACTTATATTTATATTTAATAATATAAGCTTTAAAGATTAACTTAAATAATTATTATTAACCTTATCTTTTTCTTTTATTAAATAAGTTACTAAAACGTTACTAACTCTTAACCTAGTATTAAAAATAGTATAGCTTTAAGCTAAGTTAATATTACTATCAAAAAGTTACTTAATTATTTATTTAATAAATTTAAGCTATTATAAAACTATTATTAAAGGTAATATAATTATTGAAGCTATATGAAATTACTTATTTAAAGAAACTATTATAATAGTTAATTAAGCTATAAATATTAATACTATTATAATAGTATAATACTTTTAAAGTAATAATATTATTACTATATTTTAAAATATAGTAAAGCTTTATATTAATAGTATTATATAAGTTAGCACTACTTTTAAACTAAAAGTAATACTTAACTAATAAATATTTAGTATTATTATTAAAGGCTTTTCTATATAATATATAAAAAATTTAAAAAAAACCTATATTCTTTAAATTATAATTATAGCTTATAGCTACGGTTTTATAAAGGTTATAGTATTGAAGCTATATAATACTAAAATATAATTACTCTTAATTATTACTGTTAATAAAGTTAATATAACAAATAAGCTATATTATACTAAGGTTATTTATAAAGCTAAAATTTTTAAAGCTAAACTTTATAATAATATTACTTACTTTTATTAATATTATAAGTACTTTAAATTAAGCTATATAGCTATATATTATATAATACCTTTATATTATAGGTAATATATATTTAGCTATTATAAAAAAAGTAAACAAGCTTACTTAATACTATTAAAAGTAATATAGAAATACTATATCCAATATTTAAAGCCTTATTTTATATAGTTTTATATTTATAATATTACTAATGAATAATAAAACTATATAAATACTATATACTTAATATAGGTTCCTACTTTTATAAAGTCTTTTACTTTAAAAAGAAATAGTTAAATAAAGGTAGCTAGCTATAATTAAAAATAAAATAAAAGTAATTTATTATTATTAAAGGTATTACTATAAAACTAAGTTGGTAAGCTATATATTTATCTCTTTAAATTAAGATTAAAATTAATATAATAATTATAATCTATTATAAAGGCTTTTTTAAGTTAATAACTTATAGCTATTATAATATTAAATAAGCTAAGCTTAATTTAATATACTGCATAGTATGTATAATAAAGATTATACATTAAGATATATAAAAAAAAACTTATTTTATATATTTAATACTAAAAGCTTAACATTCAATTAATATAATAATAATATAAAAATTAAAAACTATTGAAGGTAAATTACTTAACTTTAGCCTTAATTATTTTTCACTTATTACTTAAAATAATTAATTTATAATTTATATATATTATTAATATAAGCTTAAGGTATAGTTAATATATATAAGTAAGGATTAATATTTAGTAATATTTATAAAATATTTTATTTACTTTATATATTTTTTAACTTATTAACTTAACTAAATATTACTTTTTATTAACTTTATAATAGCCTTATCTTTAAATTATAATATTCTTATACGTAACTTTAATTAATATTACTTATTATAAAATTATTATAACTAAGTTGTAATTAAAGGTAATATACCTTTTATATTAATAATATAATAATAGCTTAAATATATAATATTATAAAGTAAAGTTATTTTAAAAATATAAAGTAAAAGAAATAATATTATTAATTATCTATAAGTTATTTATAATATAAAAGTAAAATACTTAAAGGAATTAAACTTTATTAAATTTAACTATATTTTATAGTTAATTTATATTAATACTAATTTAAAGCTAAGTAATAATTACTTACTTTATTTTAAATAATTATAAATAAAAAATAACCTTATAATAACTAAAGTAGTAATATAGCTTTAATATAACTTTACTAAGCTTTTATTTTATATATTAATAAAAATTAATAAGTATATTAAATAAGTAATAAATAAACTTTAATTTATTATAAATAAAGTTATTTTAAAGAAACCTTAAAGTAATTTTAAGCTAAATTTATAATAAAATTATTATATTAAATAAATTATTTAAAATATAAAAAAAGTATTAAAGTAATAATAAATATATTATATTAAAGAGAATTAGTATTTTATTATTAAAATAACTTAATTATAAAGCTAAGTTATTAATAATAAATATTATAATACTTAATACTTTATAATTAAAGTAATAACTATTTATTAAGAAAGCTTATAAAAACTTAAATATTAAGTATAGCTTTATAGTAGCTTATTATTAAAATAAGAATAAATCCTTATTTTTATTTTAAGTAAGAGTATTATTACTATAACTATTAAAATATATTAAAAAAAAGCTATTATACTAACTAATTACTTGTTTTTTAAGCTTAACTAAATAATATATTAAAAAACTTTAATAACTACTTTAATATTATAATATTTGTAATAAAAAACTACTTTAATACTAATAAAATTTATAATATTATTAAAAACCTAGCTAATTAAAAGATATTTAAACTTAGTAAACTTTTAATTAACTATTTTAAAATATATAATAAGCCTTTAGCTAAAACTCTTATTTATTTATTAAATATATATTATTATATTAACTATTACTTAGCTTTATTTTAATAAATAAAAATAGTTATTTTTTATAAACTAAGTAGAACCTTAATAAAGTAATAAAAAATAAGGGCTTAATGGTTTATTTTACTCTTTAATATTATTAAAAAAGTAATAAAAATAATAATAATAATTTAGCTTATTTTTATAGCTAAGTTAAGTAAAGTATTATTTAATTTATAAATAAGTAATAAAGGAATAAATTAATAAAAGTTATATTAAGTATTTTAATAGAATTAATATAGGTAGTATAGTATTATAATAATATTATATTACTACTTTAATTAAATATATTAATAGCTTTTAATACTATTTATTATAAAAAGCTATTTTATATCTTTATTTTAGCTATTAGTTTTATATAAATAATAGTATAAACTTACATTTTTACTATTAAGTATATAGCTAACTTTTTGTAAATAATAAATTTATAAGCCTCTTACTTATAACTATAAAGATACTATAAAGGTTGTTAATTTTTTTTAATTTTTTTTATTTTATATTACTTTATTATATACTGAGCTTTGAATAATATAATTTATACTTATTATAAGCTTTTTTAATAATATAAATATATTAATATATAAATATATAATAAAAGAAATATAGAATTACCTTAAAGCTATATAAATAATAACTAAGAGTAGTTTTAGAAATTAGGTTTTAAGTTTAACTTAAGAAAGAGTAAACTTATATACTTTACTAAATAATACCCTACTATTATAATATTGGTTTAGCTTAGTACTAATATAGTATAATTAATTTAATTTACTTACTTTCTTAAAATATAAGTTTATTATAAGCTTTATTAAAAAATATATTAAAGCTAAGTTAAAATTAGTATAATAGTAACTTATACTTATATTACTAGTAGCTTTAACTTAGAGATATTTACTATATAATATATAGCTTTTATATATATAGGGTATTTAAAGTATTATTATATATAGTATAGAATTATACTATACCCTTACTACTATTAGTAGTAAGGTATAAGGTATAGGTAAGGTATTTATTTTAAAATAAACTAAATACTTAAAAATAATAACTAGTGCCTTTAGGGCTGTTAAAAATAACAGGGTTATTTACAGGGGATTCCTCACTATTAGTGCTATAATTATAGCGCTAATAGAAGCACTTCATAGGGGGCTTTGCAAGCCAGTGCAAGCCAGCAAGCGTACGCGCGTGCAGGCAGCATAACTATGGCATTCCAACTAAAGGTTATGTATATAGGCTTGTAGCTATAAAGTCCCTATAAATTCTTACTTTTTAACATTTTTTTCTTATTTTAATAACTATATAGTTAGACTAATAGCTACTAAGTAGGTTTAGTCTTTAGGTTAAATTTATAACGTAACTAATAAAGATATAAAGAAATAAATTAAATAATATAACTAAGCTTGCTAATAGCTACTATGTTAAGGAAGGTAGCTACCCTATAATAAATATTCTTTATTATTTTTATTTAATAAAAAGAAATTTATAAAAAGTTTTAAAACTAAATTCTTTATTACTAAATTATAAGCTTTTTTTTATATAAATATATAAAAATTGGTTTTTTAGTAGTAAACTAATTATAAGTATATTAATAGCTACTTTATTTAGCTATAAGTTTTTTTTTTTTATTTTTCTATATAAATAAATTTTATAGAAAATAAAAAAGTAGCTTATAAAGCCTAGCTAGTAACTAGAATTTATTAATAAGGCTAGTAAGTATATAAAAAAAAAGTAAAAAACCCCCTTATAGCTATTAACTATATAGACTGTTAATTACTCTTACTAGCTATATATACCTATAAAGCTAAATACTAACTATAAGATTATAGATATTTTTATTATCAATTCTTTAGTAAATTAAATAGTGCTAAAAGTAATATAAAAGCTTTTATTTTATATTAAATATAATAAACTATAGCTTACTATAGTACCCTACTCTATAAAGCAGTAAATCTATATATATATACTTACTAAGCCTACTACTTTAGTAATCTATGCTTTATAGTACCTACCTTTATTATTTCTAATAAGTTATAAGCTTAAAAGAAAACTTTTAGTATTTAAAATATTTACTAACTTTTTTTATAATAAAAGAAAGCATTACTATGTTTATAAAGAGTGTAAGAGCTACTTATTTCTTCTATAAAAAGAATAAATTTACTAAAAAGCAGTTTTCCTTTCTATAAAATAGGAAAGAATATAGTATAAAAGAATTCCTACTTCTATAAAAATTTAGAATTAGCGAAAATTAAAATATTTTACTCTATAAGAATTTCTTATAAATAAAATAAAAATCCTAGAAGACTTTACTTCTATAAAAAAGAAGATATAGAAGATTCCTACTTCTATAATATATATATATATATATATATAGTAAATTCACTATAATTCAGAAGACTAACTTCTATAAAAGAGCAAAAAGAAGATTTCCTGCTTCTAAAAATAAAAAAATAGATTAAAGAGATTTAGGCTAAATTAGCTAAGGGGTCCCTACCCTAGAGCAGTTATGGGCAAAGCATGTAAATTAATAGATTTTACAGCAAAATAATAATATTTCTAATATTTTAGAAAATTTAGAAATTTTAGTAGCTACTATTACCTCTGCCCTAGCTATAGCTTTAGTACCTATAGCTAAGCTAGTATAAGAAAAAACTTAAAAAAGCCTTAAAAATTCTAATATTTTAAATTTCTTTAATAATTTTTTTATTAAGTTATTTAATAAAAGAGTTTATAGCTTTCTAAAGGGGGCTAGGTTAAAGGGGTTAGGAAATTTTAATTAGTAGAAGTGAGCCTTAAATATTTAATTTAAGGTACTAAAAATGCCTAATTTCTTAGAAAATCCTAATATTACTAAAAACCTTAGTAATTCTAACTAAGCTATAATCCTTATGCTTTTAAGAGATAGCTATACTAAAGGCCTTTAAAATACTATAATTTAATAAAAAAAACCCTTAGAGGTATACAGTATTTTAATTTGGTAATATTCTTAGAGTTTTAAAATATAGTAAGGTACTCTATATAACTAATTCTATGGCCTAACTTTTTAAGGTTATAAGGGGTCCTTAGAGTCCTTTAATACTTTATTTAATAATATATTAGCTAAGTTAAATTTAATAAGTGTTTTTATAAAGCTTATAAACTAAATAAAGTAATATTTATAAGCTTTAACGTTAACCTTTCCTTAGTAAGCTAAAAGATAATGTTTTTTTATAAAAATTAATAAGGCTTTAAGGGCCTTTATAGGGGTATTAAATTTATATTTTCTTATAGCTAATTTACTAAAAAAGTAAAGGGATAAAAGCTTTTTAGTATTTAAAGCTTTAAATTATAAAGCTACTGCTTTTAAAGAATTTACCTATAAAAGCTTTAAAGAAAATAAAACCTTTAAATATTTTAATAAAAAAATTTCTCTTAAAAAAATAAAAGGAATTTTAACCTTAATTTTAAGAAAAAAAGAAAGAATTAAAGTAAAAAATTCTTTAAAAAATGTAACAATAATAATAAATGTTAAAAGGGATTCTTTATACTAGGAAATCTTAACCTTTCTTTAAGGGCTTTAAAGCCTTATAAATGTAATAGATTCAAGCTGCAGCTCGGACCCTTAGAGGAGCAGAAGAGGCTACACTATAGAGGAATAATAGTTACTAGGCGCGTGCTCTACTAGCCCTAAGTGGGGCTGCTTAGGGCACTTATAGATGAATAAAGTAGGAGACTATAGGAGATTCCTCTCTCCCTTTCCTTTCTTCTTAAAAGTAATAATATTTTTTATTAATACTAAATTATAATAGCCTTTAAGCTAGTTTATAATATTTATTACTCTTTTTTTTATAAACCTAGATTAAAACCCTTTAAAATAAATAGTAGATATTTTAAAAGCAATAAAGCTTAATATATTGTTTTATAAAAAGTATACTAGCTTTATAAGATAGTTATATAGTAAGAGGCATAGCTAGGGGAGCTTATTTAAAATATATTAATTTATAATAGCTTTTAATTTATACTAAGCTTGGAAAAGGCTTAAAAGGCAGTAGGTATAAAGTATATAAAATATAAACTACTCTCTATAGAAAGCCTTTATAATAAAAATAAGTCCTCTTTTAAGGTATAACGAAGCTTTATAGCTTATAAACTAAAAGTAAACTAAGATTTTATTAGTAATGTATATAATTAGTAGTTTTTTATTTACTAAAGCCTAATACTATATATTTAAATATAAATTACTTTCTTTTTAAGTTAAGGAAAAACTTTAGTTATAACCTTTAATAATTTCTATTATACTTTAGTAGGATATATATAAACCTATACTAATAGAAATATATAATTTTAAAACTTAACTAGCTATACTAATAGCTAATAAAGAGCTTTACTAACTTTTATATATACTTTAAATAAAAGTTAGTGCTTATTAGTAGAATTAATTAAAAGGATTTAATAACGCTTACTAAAATTTATATAGCCCTTAATAAGTATATATATAACTATTATATAAGCTATAATGTTTTTTAAATAAATTATAATAAGGCTATAGAATACTATTATAATATTACTCTAAATATTAACTTTTACTACTTAAAGAAGTAAATATAAATATTATACTAATTAAGTATAAGCTAGAATAAGAATAGTAATATAAAAATATTTAGTATTAACTTAATAAAGGTTTAAAATAGTAAATTAAAGGGTAAGAAGGGAAAAGGGAAGTAGTATACTATATAAATATCTTTAAAGGAATATATAAAATACCCAAAGCTTAAATAGTATTTTTATTATAGCTCTCCCTTTTATTACTAATTTTATTATTACTTTTTTTTAATATTACCTTTAAAGAATACTATTAAGGTTTATATAGTTATTATAATAAATAAAGAAGGGGAATTAAATATCCCTTTAATAAACTTAAAAAAAAATAACTCTTTAGTTTAAAACTTAATAAAAAAAATATTAATAATAAATAAAACTATATAACTTAAAAGATAGATAGTTTAGGGGAGGAATTTTTACAAATAAAGGTATATATAGAATTACTATTATTTCTCCTTTCTTTTCTTTATAATAATATTACCTTTTTTATAATATAAATAAATAATAGTTATAATAGTTTTACTACTATAAGTAAAAGGGTTACTTAATAACTTAGCTTAACTAGAATTTCTCTTTCTTAACCCTATATAATTATAATAATAGTAGTAATAACCTAAAGGGGCTATTTAAAACCTAGATTAAATATATATATTATATATTTAATATACTTTTAAAGGAATATAAATAAATAGATATTTTTAGTTATTATTTATATTATCTTAGGCCTTACTAGAGATTATATCTTAGGTATACCTTAGTTAGTATAAAATAAGGTTAAGCTTTACTTAGCTATATAGCAGCTAATAATATAATTTAAGGGTACTCTAAAGGTAGTATCTCTTAATACCTATTAGGTAGCTTAACTAATTATTATAATTTTTAGTTTAGTTTATATTAAATTAATATAATATATAATAAAGAAGAAATCTAATATATAGTTATTTATAATAATATTTTATAAAATAAACTTAATTTTAGCCTTAAGGGTAAAGCTAACTTGAAACTTACTAAAGATTAAAGGCTTTTTATTAAAACTTTAAAATTTTATAAACTTATTTAATAAAGAGAAGGTAAGGAGACTATTACTATATTAAAGCTATATTAATTATTATATTTACTTTTATTAAAACCTAAATAAATTAACTTTAAATCTTTTTTAAGTGCCTTTATATAATATATTATATAAGTAGCTATTAAAGATTTATAAATAAGTAATAAAACTTATAAATAAGGGATAGATTTATATATTATTCTCTTTAGTAATAGTATTAATACTATTAGTTAAAAAGGCTAAAAAAGGTTAGTTCTTTTATATAAATTATTATATACTTTACTAAGTTATAAACTAAGACTACTACTTACTACTCTTTATTAAGGAAATACTATAGTCTTTAGCTAGTGCCTAATAGTTTATAAAACTTAATATTTAAGCTATATTTTACTACCTTTATATTATTAAAAGGGATAAGTATTTTGTAGTATTTTAAATAAAATTTAAGCTTCTTAAATAGCTTATTTACCTTTTTAGTTTAATTAGCGCCCTTATTATATTTTAATATTATATTAATAAAGCTTTAAGGTTTACTTTAAAGGACTTTATTACTATATACTTAAATAATATCTTTATTTATACTTTTAAGTTATAAAAGAATTATATATAAAAGATATATTTTATATTATAATAATTAAGGAAAGCTAGGCTTTATTTTAATATTAATAAGTATAGTTTTAGGGTTTAAAAGGTTAAATACCTTAGGTTTATTATAAAGGTTAAAAAGAGTATTTACTTAAACCTTAAAAAAATTATAGCTATTTATAATTCAAAAGTACTAACTTAAACTTAAAAAATAAGAAGTTTTTTAAAGTTTATAACCTTTTACTAAGGATTTATTAAAAACTTCTTAAAATTTACTAAGCCTTTATTAGCCTTAATAAAAAAAGGGTTTTTTTTTTAATAAATAGCTAAGTATACCTTTATATTTAAAGCACTTAAATTAGCTTTTATTTTATACTTAGTTTTAGTTTAATAGAATTTTAACTAAAATATATTAATAAAGATAAATATATTTAAAGAGGCTATAGATAGCTACCTTTTTTAATATAATATAAAAAGAGTTTTATACTTAATAGCTTATTATTTAGTATACTTAATATTAATATAGTAAAACTATATAATTTATAATAAAAAACTACTTATTATTATTTTCTACCTTAAAGCTTAAGGGGTAAAGCTTTAAAATATAGTTTATTTATTTATTATTTTTACTAATTATAAAAACTTAAAGTATTTTATTACCCTTTAAAAGATATTAAAGTAATAGGTATATTAGTTAGAAATACTTACTTTTTATAATTTTAATTTATATTATTACTTTAAATACTTAGCTAAATAGCTTAATACCTTTTTATAATAAGAGTAAAATAAATTTAAAGACTTTTTATAATAATAACCCTTAATAGTTTTTATAGTATTATAATATATTAATAGTAAAATACTAGCTATAATATATTAAAAGCTTAGAATAAAGCTATATAAAAGTAAGGATAAAGGTAGAATAAGTAAGGGCTAAATACTAAAAGTAATTATTACTAAAGAGAGCTATATATAATAAAACCTAGGTAAGGGTAGTAATAAACTACTTTTAAGCTAGCTTCTCTTTAGTAATAAATACTTATAGTTTTTTTAAAACTAAAGCCTTTAAGCTAATAAATTTTATACTTTTAAGTAATAAGCTATATATTAAGGTAATAAAAAGTTCTCTAAGGCTATAAAGGTAAAGGCTTAAATAGCTACCTATATTATTAATACCTATAGTATTCTTTAGTTTTAAAGCTAGGTTTAAGTTTTATAGTTTAAATCTTTTATTACTATACTAATTAAATAAGTATATAAGTTACCTTTACTTAGGTACTTAAGGTAAAATATAATATTTTAAGTACTTTATTAAAAGTATTACTAAAATAGTATATTTAATAATATAGCTTAGTATATTTATAACTATTATTATATAGATAGCTAAAAAAGCTAATAGCTTAAATAAAGCTTGTTAAAGCTTATTCTAGCTTTAAATTAATTTTAATAATAAATTTTCATAAACTTTATAATAAACTTACTAATAAAAAATATAAAC
>AFRA01000793.1:0-17898 GCA_000223055.1 Claviceps fusiformis PRL 1980
TATTAAAGCTTATAACTATATTAATATTAGCTATATTCTTATTATTTATTATAAACTAATAAAAAACTAAGCTAGTATCTTTATTAAGTATTATTTATACTTAGTTAATATATATTATAAGGTTCTTTATATTAATATAAAGAAAATCTAAATACTTACTATTTATATTTAAATACTAACTAATAAAATAAGCTATAATATATATATTAATAATACCTAAAAGGATTAATATAATATAAATACTAATAAAACTAAGTAAAAGCTTAACTTTAATATAATATATTTTTATAAAAAAATAGGTTTTACTTAATATTAATAGAAGCTAAGGCTATAATTATAACCTTTAATATTTATACCCTTAATACTATAGTTAATTATTAAAAATAAAAGATTTTTAAAAGAATCTTAATTAACCCTATAGTTTAATATACCTTAGCTAATAATATTTACTTTATAATAATATACTAAAACTATACGATATATTTTAATAACTCTATAGCTAATAAAGCTATTAATAAAAAAAGGCTTTTAGTAATAGTAATATATTTATAAGTAATAGAAATAAGTAATAATAATATAAGATATAGTAGTATACTAAGGGTAAACCCTAGGGGGTATAATAATTTTATAAAGAATATAGAATATTATATTAATTTTACTTATTTATATTTTCTTTCCTTATTAGTATAACTTCTATAGGTTAAGCTATAACCTAGCTATATATAAATTCTATAGCTTTATTTCTTTTCTTTCTAATTCCTTAGCTTTATAAATAAGCTACTATAAGCTTACCTTTTTTCTTTTTTTTTCTTTTTTTTTTATTTAAATATCTTAAAATAAGCTATATTTTCTTTTATAAAGAGAGAGACTTATTATAATTTATTTCTAAAAATAGAACCTACTTTATAAAAAAAGGGTTCTATTATATATAGCTAAATAAAATAACTTTAACTATATATATACTTAATTACCTACCTATAACTTAAGTATTCCTTCTCCTTATAACTTTATAACGTACCACACCTATTGTGTAAGTACCCCTATTTACGTGTAACATCCAGCACGTAGCAGTAATTTAAAAAAAAAATAGTATTAGAAAACTATAATATTAAAGAAATTTATTATTATAGTTTATAATAGCCTTAGTATATACACTAATTACTTAAGGTATAATACTTATTTTTAGCTTAGAAATAAAAATAGCTTCATTATAGTAATAATAGCTATAAGCTATAAAAAGAAAAAAATAATAAAAAGAAAAAAAGATTTACAGCTAGTGATAAGGGTTAAACGTTTATTAATATTTATAATACAAATACCTTCTCTAACTATTAATACCTAATATATACTTTTTTTTAAAAAAAGAGTAATAATAAAAAAAGAAGTATAAGGATAAAGAAAAGAAGAAGGGAGATAATAATAATAAACTATTAAGGAATTAAAACTATATGAATATTTATAGTGCTTATACTAACTATAATCCTAATTACTAAAGTTATTAAAGAATACTATATAGGCTATAAAGTAAAATTAAGTAGTATAAAAGAAAAATAAAGAAGGAGTATAGTAAGGTTAGAGAGAAACTAATAACTCTAGGGTATAAGACTTATAATATAGCCTTATTAATAGCTTTAAAAAAATAATACCTAACTTATAATTAACTTGTTACGGTCCGTTCCCAGAGGCGGAACCCACCTCACAAAAGGAGGGTTCCGCTGTATATAGCTAGAGAAAACAACTTTAACTATACATACACTCGATTACCTACCTATAACTTAAGTGTTCCTTTTTCTTATAACTTTATAACATACTACACCTATTGCATAAGTACCCCTATCTATATATAACATTTAGTATATAATAAGTAGTAGTAATTACTGTTTCTTTTATATACCTATTTACTATATAAGAGCTAATAATAAAAACTATAAACCTTATATTAATAATAAAAGAAAACTAGTAAAGTCTACTTATTAGCCTAAATTCTCTAATTACTAGCTCTATTACTAAAAACTAACTATAGTAAATCTACTATTTTTAAGCTTTCTACTAAAACTTCCCTAACCTTAAGAATAAGAAAAGACTGCTTTTATTATAAGAAAAAATTAAAAACCTTTAAACTCTTACTAAATATTAATATATTAATAGTAACCTTTAAATTTACTTAGAGCCCCTAGCTATTAAAGGACCTATTTACTAAAACTCTATAGATTTTACTATAGTTAATATAAAGTAGAAATTAATAAAAGGTATTATTTATAAAGCTAAGCTAGAATACCTCTTTAAATAAGTAAATCTAATATTAAGAAATAAAACTATAACACTAAAAAACAGTTTAAAACGCATAAAAAACACCTATAATATAGGTATATATAATATTTCTAAAGATAAGTTAATAGGAGATATAATAAGTATAGGAATTAAGGGACTGCTAAAGACCCTAAATATCTTATCTTATACTAAAGAAAACTATACTTCCTTATAGAAAAGGAATTATATTAATACTAGCTTTTATTAGAAAACTATCCTAGAAATAAGAATCCACCTTTATCTAACTTTTAGCGTACTAAATCCCCCTTTAGGAACCCTATTAAATCTTATAGAAATTAACTAAAATAAGGTAATTTCCTACTTACTTAGTAGTTAGGAAGAATATATACCTCCTTTATAGGTAATAGAATCCTAGGGATAATAGTATAAGCCTAATATATATAATAAATTTTAGTAGTTTTTTATTAATATATATAACTAGTAAGAGTTTATCCTTAGTAAGATCTATTATAGTAGTATAAAGGAAATTAATAAAGTAGTAATCTATATAATAGCTACGCTAAAGGCTTCTAAACTAGCTAAATCCTACTAGTAAACTATAAAGCAAGCCTAATACCCTTTATTAACTTTAGGATAGGTTTTAACCTTAAATATACAATGCCTTATAGCATCTTTTAGGATAATAGGCATATAAACGCAACTAGCCTATATAGTAACTCTTAATACCCTTTATACTAAAACTTCTTAGCTTTAAAGGCACCTAATTAATAAAGAGTTTTATAAAACTTTATATAACCCATTACTCTATAATAAGCTACCCTTTAGGAATACTATATATACTTAGGGACTATTATTTATATCTATAAAATAGTAACCTAAAGATAAGAACCCCTATAATAATCTAGCTGCCTAAGCCTTAAAGATAATAAACTATTTAGTAAAACCTTTTTAGAAACTTAGTAATATTAAATGCCTTAACCCTAAAATAAATCTAAATAACATTAATAGTAAGGCTATTAAATATAAAGGTAAATCTACTATTTTTATAAATATAAACCTTTAAATTTAAGTAGTTAGGGATTACTATAGCTATACTAGCCCTAACTACTAAGAATAAATTATATACTAAGTTTAGTATCTTTTCTATAGAGCTGCCTATATATAGTACTATTAGTATCTTAATAATATAAAAAAGGCTATAATATTCTATAATCTTAAGTTAATATTTACTATAGTTAAGAAAGAATTTAGCATTAAAATTTAAGACGCTATTACTTAGCTTAACTAAGCTAATTTCACTAGGGATAATATATTATTTAAAATATTCTTATAGGAATTTATAGTAAAGGTTTTCTTCTATACTAAGGCTAATAGGGAATCTACTAACCTTTAGCTTCTTATTTATCTTTATTATAAGCTTTATACAAAGCTTTAGTAAATTTACCCTTAACTAGTAGAATCTAACCACTAAAATATATATATTAACCTAATAAAGGGCAAGAGGTATAACCTTAAGGACTTTATCCTAAGTAATAAAACCTACTATAGAATAAAGAGGAGTAAGGTCTAAGCCTTTACTTACCTCCTTATAAAGGATTTAGAATTAATAAATAACAATACCCCTTACCTTACTATAAAGGCTTACTAAAATAGGCTACCTTACTGTAATAGCTATTATAGTAGAAGTTATAGCCTACCCTAATACTAATAGGGTAGTTGCTACTAATACTTATAAAGCTATAAATAATATTATAATTTTAGTAATAGGTATAATAGTAGGAACTACTAGCTTTAGGGCTATTTATACCTTTTTTAACTTAATTATAATTACTTCTATAAGGGTTATAAAGGGGCCTTATAATAGTCCCCTAAGGAACCTAAGAGAAATATATTAATAGCTACTTTTAATACTAAAGAGGTAGATCCCTCTAGGCAATAAAAGGAAACTAAGTCTAGATACTATAACTCCTTTAAGCGCCCTTAGTATAATTATAAAGGTTATAAACTATAATTTTATAAGAAATAGGCGCCTAAGGAAGGTAATAGTATAAACTATATAGTTATAGTAAATAACTTTAATATAGAAGCTAAGAAGTCCTACCTTATATTCTTAGGATACTATATAGTTAAGGAAGGTGTTATTAAGAGTAACTTAAATAAAGATAAATTTAATTTTATAGATACTTTCTATACTAAGGAGCCTACCCTTCCCTTTAATATATACTATAAAAAAATTATAGTATTTAGAGAACTAACTAATAGCTAGGTTATTAAAGTAGTAATAAGGCTATATTAGTTAGAAATTACTAGGAAAAAAAAGGTAACTACCTACCTTAAGGTAAACCTTTACTTTAATAACTAAGGATAGGACTATAAAATCTACTTTAATATAAGGACTTTATTAATACTAATTAATAAGGAGTGGCTTTAGTAAAATAGTTATAATATTTAATAAGGAACTTAAAAGCTTAAATTTATAAATAGTATAAATTCCTCCTTTTATATTATAAAAACTACTACCTTTAACTTTTATATTAAGGGTAAAGCTTAAGAAAAATTAATATTTAGTTACTTTACTATAACTACTAATATAATAAAGAAGCTTGCATTAAAATTATTAATTAGTATAGATTTTATATACAATTATAGCATTAAAATCAACTTTATTAACCCTAGGGTTATTTTTTAATCTATATATAATATAACTATGCCTAGCTGCATTTTCTACCCTACTAATATAGTCCTAACTAGGAGGGTTATTATAATACACTATATTACTATACTACTATATAGCTTAGAATTTATACTAGTTTTTTAGAAGGACTATATAATATATAAGGCTATAGGCATTTATTACTTTATTTTAAAAAACCACTAGATTTTTAATAGTATTATAGATTATAGGCAGGTAAAATGCTTACTAATCTATAACTTTATAGACCTCTTAATTTATATTAAGCCTAACTAAAGACTAGGAAACCTTTAAAGTCTAAACTTTATTAACTCTTACTTTACTATAAATAATATTAAGGACTTCTTTACTTTTTATAGTTATAATATTAATATTTTATTAAGCTATAAAGAGCTAGTAATGCTAAAGAATATCTTTCCCCCTAAAATAGAGAAAGATATTAAGAATATAGCTAATAACCTTAACCCTAAGGTAGTTAATAGTAGTATTCTCTTATATAGTATTATATACCTAAATAATATTTTATTTATTATAAATAAATTTAGTATTAAAATTATAAATTTTAACTTAATAGCTATAAAAAAACTTATTAAACTTACTAATATATATAATATTTATTATAACTAAGGGGTAATACTAATACCTAAGGAGAAGTAAATATATATTAATTTTATTAATAATTAGTAAAATTAGCTAAAACCCTTATAAGTATACTACCTAGGTAGGAAGGATTTTAAGAAATTCTATAAAATCTTTAATAAAAAGTATAAAGCTAGTAAGGTTTTCTACCTTAAGATAGGAGAAAAGGCACTATACTTATACCTAGGTTTCCTTATATAGTATAATACTAGGAAAGAATATAAAGGAAGAGTAGTAATTAATATAAAACTTATAAATAATATTACTATTCTAAATATATACCCTTTACCTAACTAAGGGGATATTATAAAGAATGCCTATAGAAAATATTAAATATCCCTTTTAAATGCCTTTAGTTTCTTTAACTAGCTTCTAGTATAGTATAAGCACTATAATAAAATAGTAATTATCTCTAAGAGAGGAATTAAGGTATTCTATATTACTATATAAGGATATAAGAATTCCTTAGTATATACTTAGTGCTTTATAGATAAGCAATTTTATAAGCACTAAGCCTTTATATAAGTATATATTAATAACCTTATAATTTTCTCTAATACCCTTAAAGAGCACCTAGTTTACCTTAAGATTATATTTAAAATCCTTAAAAAGTACTACCTATATATAGTAGCTAAAAAGTTATTTATTAACTATTTATTAATTTAGCTCTTAGGTTTTATTATAAATATAAAGAGTATTACTAATAATAGTAATTATATTAAGGTATTTAAGAACCTTTAAATGCTTACTATATTCTTAAGTCTTAAAACCTTTATTAGAATAGCTAGTTTTCTTTATATAGGGATCCCTTAGTTTAATTTATATATTAAACCTCTATAAAATAGAAAGACTAAAATACTTTAGAATCTTTATAAGAAAAATAAACTCCCTATTAAGTTATTTAAGTAGGTATAGAAATGCATAGCCTAGTAGGTAAGTTTTATACCCTTAGAGTAAAAAATTATATTTTTTAAAGTAATTTAGGAACTCTTATATACTAAAATTCTACTTTAGTACTATAACCCTAAAAGGCTCTTTTTTTTTAAGGTTAATATATATAAGGAGGGTTTTAGCCTAAATACCTTTTAATTAGTAGTTAATTAAAATAGCACTAGTATTCCTAAGAAGAATATTAGTAGTAATAAATTATACTCTATTTTATTTCTCTCCTAGCTAACCTTAGCTATTAAGAAGAAATATAGCTTAATAAAGGCAAAGATAGCTATAATTATATAGGGGATAAGGAAACTAAGGAAAATAGCCTAATTTAATGCATTAGCTATAAATATTATTACTAATTACTTACTAGTAAAAGGAATTATTAAGTATACCTCTTTTATAATAATAGATTTTAATAAAGCTAACCTTAAGCTTACTAAAGTTACTAATTATTTCTTATAATTTAAAATCTATATTATCTATATCTCTAGCACTTTAAACATAGTACCTAATACACTCTCTTATTTACTAATTAATATTAGCTATAGGGAAGTAGCTAATTATAATAGCTTTAATAAACTTAATACTTATATATATTTTAGAGAGGAATCTATAGCCTCTACTATTATAGATAAGGATTTAAAGAATTCTATTATAATAGGGTACTAATATAATATAAAGTATAGCTAGATTATTAAGGGTATTACTATATATAAAGAGAGGTAACGCTAAGCTAATTAAAACTAAGTATATATTCCCCTATATAGCTAGGATCTCTAAGATAATAGACTCCTCTATTACTAAAATTTAGAAGGATTACGCTAACTCTATATCCCTTAAAACTATATAAAAGCCTTCCTTTAGTTAACTTATAATAACACTTACTATTTTAAAGTAGGGAGGATAGCTAAAGAGCTTTTTATAGTCTACTTCCTATATATAAGCAGCTAGATATATACTTATATAATATACTATAATATTTATAGAGAAAATACAGTCTTTTAATCTTAAGCCCTAAGGGAAATAAAACCCCTTTAAATAAAGCTTATACTTTTTTATAGTATTTTATTAAATTTTATTATAAATATACTAAAAGTTAGCTTAGAAAATATAGTATAGGTAGTAAAAGAATTCACTACCTATAACTTACTTTACTTAGTTAATTACCTTTTTAATAAGAAAATAATTCTTATCCTTAGCTATAAGGAGTATTTAGTAGAAATCTAAGCTAAACTCCTACTAAAGAGACTCTACCTTACTAACTAAAGGCTACTATAAGAAATTATTAATAATAAGGACCCTAAGTTTATTTCTAACCTTTAAACTATACTCTTTTATAAGCTAAGAGTAAAATTCCTTATAGTAGTAGTGTATTACCTATAAACTAATAGTATAGCTAAGCATAAAAATTAAACTATAATTATTATAGTATAATATTACACTATAACTAACCTAAATATCCCCTAGCCTTTAATACTTTTAGTGCTTTAACACTATTTTAATAATATAGCTATAGCCTTAATTAACTAATTACCTAATAAACTTATACTTAGTTATAAACTACTTATAGTAGTAAACCTTTTCTTAGATTTAAATAGATTTATTATAAACCCTAAAAACGCTAACTTATTAGTGCTTTAGAAGTTATACTAAAGAGAAGCTAAGTATATTATTATAATAATAGCTATACTTATAAAAATTAAATATAACTCTTAGTATAATTTAGTAAATATTAATATAGGGGATATAGTATACCTTAGGCTATACTTAGGATATAAGCTTCTAAGTAAGCTTAAGAAGAAATAGTTTCCCTAATATACTAAACTATATAAGGTTTTAAAGTAAATCTCTTCTCTCTCTTTCTACCCTAACTTTCTACTAACTTTAAGGGTTTATTTAGTAATTTCTATAGTTTATATTTAAAAACTATAGTAAAATAAAGACCTTTTTAAAAGAATTAAGCCTATATTACTACTAATAAACTTAATTAAATTAAAAGAAATAGATTACTAGGAAATTAAAAGAATTTAAAAATATTATATATAATTTTTTTAAAAAAAGGGTAAGAAGCTTTATATTAATTTCTTAATTTACTAAAAGGGATACTTTACTAAAGATAATTAGTAGATTTCTAAAGAAAATATATATATTAATACTACTAAAATAGTTAATAAGTGCCTTACTATAAATACTATTAATTAGGATAAGGAATACTATAAAAAAGGTTTTATAATACCTTCTAATTAATAATATTTTAAGTTATACTAGCCTTATATTTAATTTTATAAATATATATAAGGAATTCTTTATTAGTAGAAAATATTAATTATTTCCTAACTCTTAGCACACTATAAGAGCTTATTTTAACCTTACTTCTATAAAAGCCCTATTAAAGTATATAAAATCCTTTACTTTCTATACTTATTTACTTTTTTTCTTTACCTTCTTTTCTTTACTCTTTTATCCCTTTTTCCTTAAAAATTTATATACTACTGCCTTCTTTTCTTATATTAATTATTTAGGTTAATCTATAGCTTTTATTAACTTATATAGATATATTACTTAAACCTTAAACTTCGCTAAGCCTTTCTATAGTATATTAAATCTATTAGCTAAAGGTTATTAGTATTAGTTTTATTAATTACTATACTAAACCCTAATAAAAGTTAAGCTAGGAAAAGTATTAGTAAGATATATATAGTAAACTCCTATATTTTTCCCTATTCTTATATATCTAAGCCTTTATTAGGTCCTATTCTTATTAGTAGCTTTCTATAAGCCTTTTAGAGAAATTAGCCTCTAAACTTAAGAATAGTATAGATTCCTATAATATTAACTTAGCTAACCTACTAGGACTTATATTTAATCCCTATTTCTAAAAAATTAGTATCTTAACTAGCTAGCTAGGAGATACTTATACTACCTAGGATAGTAAGTCCTATTATAAATATAGTAATAATATAAGCATACTTTACATTACTCTCTAAACTATTATAGTTAACTATAATAAAAATAAGAATATTTTTAATATAAATAATATAAATTACTAGGGGATAGGCAATGCTAAAGGCATTAAGGCTTAAGCCCTAGTAGGCTAATTCTTAATAAATATAACTAGTGAACTATTAACTACTACTAGGGATATAGTAAAGTATATTACTAATACCTTAATGCATTAGTATCTCTATTAGTTTAAAAGGGCTAATAGTAAAGCATATAAACCCTATAATAAATTAGATAATATTAACTTTATAGCTATAGTTAATATAAAGAAGGACTATATAAAGTAGTAATATACTAATAAGTAAGGACTTAAGAAAAAGGATTAGGCCCTTAAAGATATGCTTTATATCTATAGTATAGAATTTACTAAAGCTAAAGCTAGAATTAGCTAGGATAGATTTAGCGTTAAGAAAGATAATTCTCTTTATAAGCTATACTTAAAAGTAGTAGCTTACTATATTAATATCTTTAAGGGACTTAATGCTTAAAGTAGTAAGGCTATAGTAGCTACTATAAAGGGTAATAAAGCTTAAGCTAAAAGTAAATTAAAACTCCTAATAATTTATACTATTTATAACTCTCTTTAAATAGCTATTTTTATTTAAAAGAATAGGGGTAGCTATAAAAACTATTACTAAACCTTCTAGCTTTTAGCTAAAGCTATTATTATTACTAAATATATAAGCAATGCCTTTAGCTACTTAAATAAAACCCTTAGTAGCCTTTTAGCAATAGTTAGTAAGTTTTACCTTATAAAGATCCTTAAGCTAAGCGCTTATAAGGCTATTATTATAGCTAAGTAGTTATTAAGTATATAGAATAAAGTCCTTATATACATTATAGCATTAGAGATAGCTATAAAAGCTTTTAAGTCTACTATAATAAATTATAGTAAACTATTTAATATATACTATAATAGTATTAAAGGCCTTATAAATATTTATAATATTATAAAGACTAAGACCCTAGGGATAGTTAATACTAGAATTAAAGAGGCTACTAAATCTATACCTATAGTAAAGGCTATAAAGAATATAGAATTCTACCTTATTATATTAAAGAAATATAAATCTACTATAGTTATCTTAATCTTTACTATTAAAACCTTTATTAAATTACTCTAAACTAAAGTAAAAGCTATTAAAGCTAAGATATAAACTATTAAAACCTTAGTAGCGCCCCTTATAGGCACCCCTAGGTTATTTACTATAATATATTCTAATAAGTATAATAGGGTTAATACCCTAACTCTCTAGTTAAGGTATTCTATATATAGTAAGCACTAGCTAGCTAATATAAGTAGTTTAATAACTATACTATAAAAGGGGGATTCTAGTAATCTATTTAGTAAAATATTTTAGTATTTCTATTGCTTTTTATATTATTATTTTAGTAGTGTCTTACTATATAAATTCTAATAGTTATATAAGTATAAGTAATTTTAAATATTTTATATTGCTTTCTACCTTAAGGAGCTAAAGTTAGTAGGAAATATAACAGTTTAGTAAGATAGTTTTAATTTTATAACTTTTATAGTTAGAAATATAGGATCCCTATAGGATTCTACCTATAATTAATTAATATTAGGGTAAATAAAATATATAGGTACTCTTAACTTTAACCTATAAAAACTATATTTCTATTATATAGGAAATATTACTAATACTAGCGCCTACCTTAAGTTATAGAATACTATAATATTTTAGTTCTTTATTTACTTAGCTAGGGCTATAGCCTAGATACTTAGGTATACTACTAAATATAAAAACCTTACCTTACTATAATCCCCTTATAACCCCTTTTTAATTAATAATATTATTACTTTCTTATTATAGGCTACTTTTACTCTTTTCTTTATTATTATTATTAGCATTTCTTTTATACTTAGCTATACCCCTTACTATCCTTTTAGTAGCTACTTTTTTATATAAAACCTTTATCTCTTTATATAGCTATATAGAGTTTTCTTAGTTTTAATATAGAAACTATTATAACTAGCTATATAATACTAACTCTACCTTAGAAGACTTTCTTAACTAAAAGGGAGATTAATTAAGATTATAAAAAAATACTTAACCTTTTTACTAAACTAAGTAATATATATTTTAAGGCTTACTATAGTGCTAATACTATAGGTAGTATATAATAAATAGAAAAACCTTCTATCTTTAAATTATACTATATTATAACTACTAAGGACTTTATTAAAGGGGGTTTCTATAGAATATTCCTACTTTATAAAATTTATAAATTACACTACCTCCTAGTAAGTAGTAGCCTATTAAAGCTAAATATAGCTTTTACTTACTATATTATAAAACTAAGTATAAATGCTTTTATCTAGCTTTCTTTAACTATTACTATTTATATTAATAAGATTTTTACTAAGTAAAACCTTTAAGCTTATATTAAAAGCAGTATTAATAATATAATAAACCTTTATAATAGCATTATTCTTCCTAGAATCCCTTAAGCCTAGTAGCTTATTAATTTCTTTATTTATTTTACTAAAGCCTATAACTATATTAGCATTAGCTATGTTTCTATTACCTATTATAGACTAGTAAAAGACTAAGCTAGTATCTTTATTAGGCATTATTTATATCTAGTTAATATATACTATAAGGTTCTTTATATTAGTATAAAGAGAATCTAAATACTTACTACTTATATTTTAATATTAGCTAATAAAATAGGCTATAATATATATACTAATAATACCTAAAAGGATTAATATAGTAAAGGTACTAATAAAACTAAGCAAGAACTTAACTTTAATATAATATATTTTTATAAAGAGGTAGGTTTCACTAAATATTAAAAGGAAGCTAAGGCTATAGTTATAACCCTTAATATCTATACCCTTAATGCTATAGCTAACTATTAAGAATAGAAAATCTTTAAGAGAATCCTAATTAACCCTATAGTTTAATATACCCTAGCTAATAATATCTACTTTATAATAGCACACTAAAACTATACTATAGACCTTAATAACCCTATAGCTAATAAGGCTATTAGTAAGAAGGAGGCTATTAATAATAGTAATATATTTATAAGCAATAAAAATAAGTAGTAATAGTGTAGAATATAGTAGTACACTAGAGATAAACCTTAGGGGGTATAATAGTTTTATAAGGAATATAGGATATTATACTAATTTTACTTACTTATATTTTCTTTCCTTATTAGCATAACTGTTATAGGTTAGGCTATAACCTAGCTATATACAAACTATATAGCTTTATTTCTTTTCTTTCTAATTCCTTAGCTTTATAAATAAGCTACTATAGGCCTACCTTTTTTCTTTCCTTTCTTTCTTTCTCTTCTTTTTTATTTAAATAGCTTAGAATAAACTATATTTTCTTTTATAAAGGGGGGAACCTATTATGGTTTATTCCTAAAGGTAGAACCTACCTTATAAAAGGAGGGTTCTACTATATATAGCTAGAGAAAACAACTTTAACTATACATACACTTAATTACCTACCTATAACTTAAGTATTCCTTCTTCTTATAACTTCATAACGTACCACACCTATTGCGTGAGTACCCCCATCTACGTGTGACATCCAGCACGTAACATAACTTATAAAAATAGAGTAAAATTATAACTATAGATAAGCCTTTTAACAAATTAAACTAAGCTAAGATCAATATACTTTTAATAAAAAAGTTTTTTAAATCTATAGGTTTTAAACATAAAAATAGAAACTAATACCTTTTTTACTCTTATACAGCTAAGGAAGTTGATAGTAAAGTCTCTAACTAGCCTTAAAAAAATTAAAGCTTATTATTTAAGGGTATAGAAACTATAAGAAAAATGCTAATTATTATATAATTACTAGTAAATTAAAAAGCTAGCTAAAGGTTAATTATAATACTAATACCTTTATTAATAATAAAAAAGGTCTTTCTTTAGCTTTAAAATATTACTTTAGCGTATATTTAATTATAAATAAACCTTCATAGGTTTATTCTTATAAAGCTACTTTAGTAAATTAAATACTTATACTTAAAAGATATAATAATCAAAGTTATTAAGCCTTTGCATAGAATTATAAAAGCTAGTACATATTAATGAATAATATACTTAGAGTGTTATAAAACAAGCTTAAAGTAACTGCATTTAGCTACCATTTATGCTTATTAATTACTTTTATTAATAATAATTACTTCAGAGTTATTAGTATATAAATAAATAATATACTTAGCTTTAGTAGCTTTATATTCTTTAATAATAAGGGAATTAAACTTTAAAATATAGTTTTATAGCTTAACTAAAATAATAGCTTACTCTAAAAAGTTTCTTTATTCTTAATACTTATATTTTAATTAAAACATAATAATGAGAATATCAGCTCAGCTCAAATAAAAAAGCTAAAGTAACAGACTTTAAAGTATTAAAGCTAATAATTTTACTTTAAAATATTAACATATTAAAAAATAAGCTTATAAAGTATATGTTCTAACTATACACTAACTTAAGGCTACCTAAAACCTTTTTATAGCTACTTAAGCTTACATCTCTAATATTAATAAGCTTAATAAAAAATGTAATAATAAATTAAGGTATATTTTAACAACTCTCTCTTTAGTAATACTTTATGTTTGCATTAATAGTTTCTTTCTAAAAAAAAACAGTTTTAGCTTTCAAACTAGCTTAATTATGATAATAAAAAATAAGAATAAAAAGAATATAAATACTAAATAATAAACTTTTTAAAAATATTATTATATATAGTTTCACAAAAAGTAAAATAGTTCTAAAAGGTTTACTAGCTCTTAAGCTATATAGTATAGCTTAGGGTGTTGGTATAGCCAATATTCGTAGTATAATTATAATTTCTTCATAAAATAACTTAAGTATATATAGATACTTATAATTACTTATGTTAACTTACTTTTACTATATAAATATTTTATAAAGCTTAGTATTACTAAAGAAAAATACTTCATAATTAAAATCATAGCTTTTCATTAATTATATAAATACTATAAGCTTATAAAAATATACAAAATGAATATTAATAATTATAATATAAATATAATAATAAAGATATTACTTAATAAGGCATTAAAACCTTTATTAATATTTATAAGGTTAATATGTAATTTAAAGGCTACGTAAAGTATATATAAGGGATAAAAAATAAGTAAAGGTAATAATAATTAAATAATAAAGGTATTTCTTAATTTTAGTTAATTATATTTATTTATTTTAAAGGCTAAAACCCACTAAATAATACTTCTTTTAACTTAAATTGTATTTTTTTTAAAACTTTTAAAGTAATTTCTTTTCATAAAAAAAGAGAATTTCCTAGTATTAAAATTACTCTTTATAATAAAACCTTAGTAAAAGTAAAATACTAGGTATAGCGTTATATAGGTAACTAGGTGTTACGTGCCGAGAATGCCTTATAAGGGCCTATATTCGCCGTAGTCATTAACTAACAGCTGCAGCAGACCTTTTAGCCCAATGGATCAGGCATTTGGTCAGCTCTTCTAGACTGTAACACTAGCTAGCGTGACGGGGAGAAAAAGAACACACACCACACACCTAAAGCGAGGGGCATGCACATAACTAAAGCTATCCCTATTATATTCTAGATTTCTTATGTATATAGATTTAGCTTTAAAGTTATTAAAACTATATAAAAGAGAAATAATTAAATAGCTTTTTATTTAATTAAATAGTTTAAATTATTAAAAAATAGAATTATAATAATTATAAAATAAACTATAAATAATTATACTATAATTGTTACGTGCTGGATGTCACACGTAAATAGGGGTACTTACACAATAGGTGTAGTACATCATGATATTATAAGGAGAAGGAACACTTAAGTTATAGGTAGGTAATTAAGTATATATATAGTTAAAGTTATTTTCTTTAGCTATATATAATAGAACCCTTTTTTTATAAAATAGGTTCTACCTTTAGAAATAAACTATAATAAGTCCCTCTCTTTATAAAAAAGAATATAGCCTATTTTAAGCTATTTGAATAAAAAAAAGGAAAAAGATAGGCTTATAGTAGCTTATTTATAAAGCTAAGAAATTAGAAAGAAAAGAAATAAAGCTATAGCGTTTATATATAGCTAGGTTATAGCTTAACTTATAGGAGTTATATTAATAAGAAAGAAAGATATAAGTAAGTAAAATTAATATAATATTTTATATTCCTTATAAAACTATTATACCCCTTAGGGTTTACTCTTAGTATACTACTATATTCTATATTATTATTACTTATTTTTATTACTTATAAATATATTACTATTACTAAAAGCCTTCTTTTTATTAATAGCTTTATTAGCTATAGAGTTATTAAAGTTTATAATATAGTTTTAGTATATTATTATAAAGTAAATATTACTAGCTAGGGTATATTAAACTATAAGGTTAACTAAAATTCTTTTAAAGATTTTTTATTCTTAGTAGTTAGCTATAGTATTAAAAGTATAAATATTAAGAGTTATAACTATAGCTTTAGCTTTCTTTTAATATTAAGTAAAACTTATTTTTTTATAATAATATATTATATTAAAGTTAAGCTTTTACTTAGTTTTATTAATACCTATACTATATTAGTTCTTTCCGGTATTATTAATATATATATTATAGCCTATTCTATTAGCTAATATTTAAATATAAGTAGTAAGTATTTAGATTCTCTTTATACTAATATAAAGAACCTTATAGTATATATATATTTAATACACTAGTTGGGCTGTTGGCCTAATTCTAGTACCACTGCTACTAAGACTATATAGGAAAAACCCTAGTATAGGGGGGAAAACCTATATATAGCCTTTGTTTAAGTTTTATAGTAAAGCTATAGTAGCTCTATACTAGTTCTAACTATAGAAAGAGGTATACTACTAACTAAACTTAACTAGTATTATAGAAAAGTGTATAGTATAAAATAAAAAGTAAACTAGGTTAGTAGAGGTATAGTAATGCTATAGGATACCCTTAGGGGTAGTTTATATATTATAGTAAGTTACCTTAAGCACTTAGTCTATCTTTTATATTAGTCCTTATTTAATTTCTTTAGGCTACTACTTTTTTACTTAAAACCTTCCTTTAGCTTCTATATTACTATAGTATTAATTATACTAGCTAGCAGCTAGCTATTACTAAACTAGCTATTAGCTAAACGCTAGTTATATAATAAAAAGAGAGAGATATATATACCCTCTTTCCCTTATCCCTAACCTCTTCTCTTTTTCCTTTCTTCTTTATCTATTACTTTTATTATAAGTATACCCCTATTCCTGTTTTTACAGCGGCGCCGCCCCGTCGCTGCCCCTAACTAACCATGGCGTCGTTAAAGATGCCACCCGCCCTTATAAATAAATCAATTGTCGCACTTAGGGTAAGTACCGTTCCCTTCTCGATGCGCTGCCGCCGCTGACCCGCCTGCAGCCAGGCCAATTGCGGGCCTGGCAAGAACCTTATAGTATATATTAACTAAATATAAATAATACTTGATAAAAATACTAGCTTAATCTTCTATTAGTTTATAATAAGTAATAAAAATATAGCTAATATTAGTATAATTATAAGTTTTCGTAAAATAAATTAAGAAATTAATAAGCTATTAAGTTTAAAAATTTTTAAAAAGAATAATTTTATTATAAAGATTTATTATATTTTTAATATTACTTTTAGTATAAGTTTAAAGGTTTTATTTAATAAAAGTTTTATTAATATAAATAGTAATAATTAAAGGGAGCTAAATAAAATTATTTATATTTAATTCTATAATATAATAAATAAAAGATAAATTTAGCTTTAATAAGCTACTAGTTATTAAAAGGTAGTATAATTTATAGATTTTATAAAGTAGAAATATTTTATAAAAACCCCTTTTAATAAAGTCCTTAGTAGTTATAATATAATATAATTTAAAAAATAAAAGGTTTTTTTATTTATTATATACTACCTATAGTATTAATAATATAATAAGCTTTAAAATATATATTATTTAGTTTAATAAAAAGGTTAAGTATTTTTTTATAATTTTAATTAATCTTTTCTTTAATTAATAAAGTCTTTTAAAGTAAAGTTAGTATTATATAGCTAATTATAATAGTTTTTATATTAAAACTAAAGAAACTTTATATAATTATAATAAAAAAAAAAAAAATAATTTTATATAAAAAAAATAGCTATTAAAGAAATAATAAAGGGTATAGTTAAGTATAAAAAAAATACTAATGATAATAATAAAGAAAAGAATAAAAGTAGCTTATAATAAAAAGGTAATAATATTATTGTTAAAAATAACAGGGTTATTTATAGGGGATTCCTCACTATTAGTGCTATAATTATAGCGCTGATAG
>AFRA01000794.1:0-17902 GCA_000223055.1 Claviceps fusiformis PRL 1980
CCCTGTGTGCCTTGAGGATATTGACCGCCTTGACTGGGTACTTGTTCTCATTTCGGTTGTTGGTGGTCTTGACAGCTTGCATGGCATCGACAACCATGTTGGAGAAGAATTCTGAGTCGGCTCCAATGATTTTACTGGACATGGAGGTTTTGGCAATGTTGAGTAACGAATCGCGACCGAGGTTCTCAACTTTGATGCTGACATTCTCATTGAGGTACTTGACAGCTTCGCGGAGGGCCAGTCGGTAGCCAGTGATGATGGTGGTGGGGTGGATGCGGTTCTTCATAAGCTCGTTGCCTCTTCGCAAGAGTTCAGCAGCGATGAGAACCACCGACGTCGTGCCATCGCCGACTTCCTTGTCTTGCTGTTGTGCCAAGTCGACGAGAATTTTGCCTGCGGGGTCTTCAACGTCGAGGAGACTCAATATTGTGGCGCCGTCGTTGGTGACTGTAACGTCCTGTTCCTCGAGTGAGAAGTTGCATAAAGGAGGGGAGAAGCACGTTTACAAAACCTCTGAGATGGGTGGAGGGGGGGGGGGGGGGAAGAAAGTAAGAACATAGCAAGTTGATAGCATCTGAGATAGGTGGAAGGGCAAGGGGGAGAGGGGGGGAGGGCAGGATTGATTGCAGCTGCAAGAAAAGTTTCTTACACCAATGTCGTCCACCATCATCTTATCCAGGCCACTCGGGCCAAATGAGCTTTTGACGACATTTGCAATTGCTTGTGTGGCGAGAACTGCGAACAACTGTTAGCATATCAAGGGTAAGCATGAAACATGCAACGTTGGTCGACTTGGACTTGTTTGTCGTCGTTTACGCAGCTCCCAGTCCGGGAGGCGAGACATGGATGATGGGATGGGATGGAATGGGCGGGGGACGCACCGTTTTGATCGCGAATGTCGGATCCCGAAATCTTCTGACCACCAAGGAAGAGAGTGCCGTTCCTCGGCTGCTCGAACATGGACGCCATGGCTGCGACAGTCCGATGTGTCGGCTTGTCGGGCAATTTATGGTCGTTGTCGCGGGTGGAATGCGGAATTTCTGCCTGCAGGTTGTGGTTGAGAAGCGCCTGCGCGGGCGGGCAAAGCAGCAGGCAGGCAGACAAAGCGATGAGCATTGCTCCGCTCCGCCAGGCTGCCCCTCGAACTTTTTGCCGGAGCTTGGGATTGTTCCAGCTCCGTGCATGCGCTGCTCTGCACTGGTGGCGCACGGGCCGGTGCCAGGGTCAGGGACTCAGGGCCTGAAAGACTGGACGGTTCTGGGGCCACGTCCAGGCCTGGAGCCATGATTGGCCAGCGCATTGCGTCGCCCGAGATTTTGCCCAAAAGACCCCGCGGGCTTGGCACTGCAAACACAACTGCGACACCGACCAGACTCCGATACTGCAGATAGGAGTCACATCCAACTGCGTCCAAGCTCTCTTATCTTTTGGCTTCCCCTCCTTCTTGCAACGACCGACACCGACACCGACACCCGCCCCTAGCCGCTTCTCCCGGATCTCGCATTGCTGGTTGACCATCAGAGCGGCTTGACTTCATCACTTTGCCCTTGACTTCACCAACCTTGGAACTGCACACCCAAAAAAAGGGGGGGAGAAGAAAAAAAGACAAAAAAAAAAAGGCAACAAAAATGGAGGCCGCCGCCGAACCGTCAAAAAGCGCCCTGAAAAAGGCAGAGAAGCAGGCCAAGCTCGCCGCCGACAAGGCAGCCAAGGCAGCCAAAAAGGCTTCTCTTCCTGTCGTTGGAGGTAAAAAGACTGACGACATTATTGGCATCACAAACTCCAAGGCCGAGAACTTCTCAGCATGGTATCAAGAGGTTGTGCTCAAGGCCGAAATGGTCGAGTACTACCAGGAAATCTCTGGTTTCTTTGTCCTGCGTCCGTTGTCCATGCACATCTGGAACACCATTCGCAAGTGGTTCCAAAGCCATATCGAAGAAATGGGCGTCGAGGAAACCAGCTTCCCCATGTTCTTGTCCAAGACCTCTCTGGACAAGGAGAAAGACCACGTCGAGGGCTTCGCTCCCGAGTTGGCCTGGGTTGAGAGAGCGTATGTGTGGCCCCGTCCCGCCCGCCCGTCCGTTCGCATGTGTTTATTGTTACTATTACTATTATTGTTCTTACTTTTCTCTCGGCAACTGACTCCTCTTGCAAACTTTTTCAGTGGTGATAAAAAACTCGAAGTCCCTGTTGCTATCCGTCCTACATCCGAAGCTGTCATGTATCCTTACTACTCGAAATGGATACGCAGCCACCGAGACCTGCCCCTTCGACTGAACCAGTGGAATTCTGTGGTGCGCTGGGAAGCTAAGCAGACCACCCCGTTCCTCCGAACCAGAGAGTTCTTATGGCAGGAGGGCCATACTGCCCACTTGACCGAAGAACTGGCAAGTAAGGAAGTCTTGGAGATTCTGGAATTATATGCTGGTGTATACGAGCAGCTTCTCGCCGTTCCTGTCGTCCGTGGCACCAAGACGGAGAACGAAAAGTTTGCTGGAGGATACTACACCACCACGGTGGAAGGATATATCCCCTCCAACGGTCGAGGCATCCAGGGCGCCACCTCTCACGCGCTGGGACAGAACTTTAGCAAGATGTTCCAGATCACAGTGGAGGACCCCCAGAACAAAGGCCAGCACGTCAACGTCTGGCAGAACTCGTGGGGTCTTTCCACCCGTGTCATTGGCGTAATGGTCATGGTCCACGGTGACGACAAGGGTCTCGTGCTGCCCCCCCGCATTGCCCAGATTCAGGCCGTCCTCGTGCCCGTGGGCATCAATAAAAACACCACTCCCGAAGACCGGAAGAAGCACGAGGACCAGATGGACGAGATGCGTGTCACCCTCAAGAAGGCCGGCATCCGATCCGAGTCTGACTGGAGAGAGGGCTACACCCCTGCCTGGAAGTTCAACGACTGGGAAATGAAGGGCGTCCCCCTCCGTCTCGAGTTCGGACCCAAGGATGCCGCCAAGGGCGTCGTGACGTACGCCCGACGCGACACCGGCGAGAAGGGTGAAGTCCCCATCGCAGATCTCGCCACCAAGATCCCCGAGCTTCTCGAGACTATCCAGGCGGACATGTACACCAAGGCGGAGGCCTCCTTCCGTGCGCACCGCAAGGTCATTACCAACTGGGACGACGTTCTCCCCTCGTTGGATGAGAAGAACGTCGTCCTGATCCCCTTCTGCCTGGACGGTAAATGCGAGGACCGCATCAAGGAGCTGACCACCCGCGCGGACGACGACCGCGACGTGCCCGAGAACCAAAAGCTCCCCTCCATGGGCATGAAGAGCCTGTGCATTCCCTTTGAGCAGCCCCAAGGAACGGACTTGGTTCCCGGCGAAACCCCATGCCTGAACCCCGAATGTAAGGGCAAGGCCCAGAAATGGGTCATGTTTGGCAGGAGCTATTAGAGAAACAAACGCGGGATACACGAAAGGGAAGAAAATGTAAGAGGGAGAGAGAGATAGAGAGGGCATACGACTTTCTCACAGGCGCTTGGAGTAGGAGTGTAGTATTAGGCATGGTATATCCGGAGGGAGAAAACATGAAGGGGGCAAAGGGTTCAAGGGGAATTCTTTTTTTGTTCGTGGATAAATAGATGAATGACGACTCATTGGAAGAAATAAAGAAAGCTATTTACATATATATCTAGCCCTTTGTGCGTATTGTTTTTTTCCATGCTTGTTCCCCTCGTCTTGTGTGTAAAAGAGGTTGTCTATGGTGAGCGATCCAACGAAGAATAATAACCGTTATCCGTAGGAGGCAAACCCCTTCCCACCCTCAGCACCATTCAAACTTCTGGTTGTCCACCCATTCTACATCCGAGACTGAGCCCTCGCCAAACCATCTCAGACTGGCAATGCATGATGTTTCGCGGTCAACCAGCTCGCTTGGCAGACTCACCGACTGTTGCAACAATACTCGGATACGGTCTTCGGGGTTCCACATGTCTATTCTTGAGCAAAGCCATTCTTTGGCCTGGGTTTGTGCGACACACATGATGGTATTCAGGGCCCTGGATAGGACATCGTCCGGAATGGCAGGATCCTCCAGCGCGTAATGGAGAATGTTCATGACGTTCTTGTCTGGGGAATGGCTTCCACCGCTTACGGCTGGTGACCAGAGCATCCAGACGCGGGAATGCGGTCGCCCGGGGGGGTTATACATGGCGCCGTGGACGGTGGGAGCTTTGCCCAGGAGGTGAGTCGTCAGGATGCCTGCTCTGGTCAAGTACCATTCGTACGTGGCCAGATCTGGGAGAATGGCGACGCGAACTGTATTCGGTCGCAGGGGCGGGCGAGCCAATTTCTCGCGCACGGTCTGCTCGTCCAGCTCCGCGATCATGGGGAGATTTTCATTCGTGATGAGGGTCAGACAGTCGTCCTCTGTAGCATTATTAGTGGTGGTGAAGGGGGTCACGGAGAAGCTCAAATGTGTGCTCGGAAAGGGCATCCACTGCTGCTGAGCGTAGAACGTCTTGCCCACGTCTGAGAAGAGGATCGAGAACTCGGCACTGCCTGGTTCTTGGGACTGTTGTTGTGCAAGCTCGTCTCCGAGGAGAGACAGCATTTTCGAACCGTAGCCTTTGCGGCGGTTCTTCGGGGGGGTGAAGACGGTGGCCACGCCGTGGGCGGTGACGTCTCGAACGATGCCGTTGGTACCTCTGACAATGGCTCTCTTGCGATAGACCTCCAGAGAAGACAGGATCGGCCGGCCACTCGCATTTTTGGCATTTTTGGCATTGTTGACATCATTGGTGCTGTCAGTGTCGATGCTGTTGTTGGTGTCCTGGGTGAGAGCCCAGATAGTCAAGCCGCCGTCTCTGGTCAATCCCAAGCTCAGCAGTCGTTCCTCGCGGCTCACGTAGGCCTGGGGTGTGAAGCTTGGACCCCAATGAGGCTGGTGTCGCACCCAGGTGCTTGTTCGCTCATCCGGAGTAGCCTTGGCCAGGATGAGGGGGCCGGTTGGGAGATTCATTAGTAATTACCATCAAGTGTTCGATTCGTCTCAGACTCTCAGTTACGCCGAGACTTGAGTGTCACTTGACGAGTGATGGAAAAAGAAAGAACAAGAGAGATTCCTAATATGGAAATAGCCTGGAGTGCCAGCCGTTCGTGAGAGCGCACCCGTGGTACAAAGAATGACGAGCCGTGCAACTTCAATGCTGTGGATGTGGTCGTGGTTGAGTTTCGAGAAATGATCATTTGCGATTGCTGCTGATCTGAAAACGGGACGAGCGGGGTCCGCATCATGCGGTCCGGACTCCGACCATCCAAGAGCCATGCTTTCCTTTCGCAGCATCGACGATTTGGCCTTGTCTATTCACCGTGTCTGATGCTGTCTTGGAGTCTGAATTCCGGATGCGCCGTCACTCTTGTGACTGCAAGTCATGGCAGGGCCGTGCAGGTCCTGGGGTCATACTGCTGCAGAATGCTGAGATGAGCTCGGAATAATATGCGCTTACATACACATGTAATCTATTATCTATCATTGATGTTTATAACTTTATTCGCCCGCGCACTCTCACCTTGAGCTGATGCAGTATGATTTAGATGCGTCGACACGCGTCAGCCGATCCGCGGCTCTCAATCATCGGCATGTATTTGCCAACGTCATCATCTTATTTTTTTTTCCGTGGGCTTGGTTGGCTACATCTCGAGTCTTGTCCTGACGGCGATATCATCACGAGCCACGACTTTCGCGATTGAGGGAACAGCTTACACTTTCACCTCTTTGACTTTCCTCAACACTGGGGTTCATGGACGATACGCCGTCAAGACGACAAGGGCCATCCCTTGTCCCGGTATGGCAGATCGGTGCGCCTCTTCATTAGCGGCATTTTGGCGTTGATGTTGCTCGATTCCACCACAAGTTTGCTCGCTTTTTTTGCTCTTGTCACATTTTTTGGAGGCTTGTCGTCGACCCCTCTTTCCCGTTTGTTATTTTTATTTCTGTTCCACTTTTTCTTTTCTTTTATTTCATTCTTTTCTTTTTTCGTCTTGTAAGGTTTTGATCATTCCATTCCGAATCTGGACAACGCCGTTTGCTGTGTCTCAAGCCATGGCGTTAGACTCGACCCATTGGATTGGGACCCAAGACATTCCCGAATCCCGCCCATCTGGTTCAGTGGACGCCGCCCGAGACCAGAACAAAGCAGTGGCAACCAGATGGAGACCAAATGCGAGTCCAGGAAGGGCGCAGCTTTGCCTTTGGACCAGCTGAGAGCCACGTTGTGGGAAGTGGAATTCTGCTAGCTCCCAGCCTCACCACACAAAAAGGTCAATATTTGGATTTCCCAGGTGAGGGGACGAAAGGGTATGTCCTGCGCCACATGAACCTGATACCTACAATTGGCGACTCCCGTCCACCTGGCACAGTGTACCCGAGTGCCGGAGCATGGAATGCTTTCATCGACGATGGGGTGGCTCGAAATACGAATGAGGTTCGATCCCGTTGTGGACATTTACGTCTCCTTCCTACTAATTAACCCTTTGTCTTTCCTGTTCTGGGGCACTGGTACCGGGGTTTTCCCTCAAGCTTGACGCCTTTCTCGTTTGAGCAACATGTGTCGGACAGCCGTTTGAAGCAAAGAAATTTTCAATAGTCTCTTATTGTACCAGCATGTGACGCTCCATTCTTGCTGATCCAGATCGTCCGTCACATATACCGAGGCGGGGGTTGCAAGATTGGAAGAGAAACTCGTCTTTTCTACCCGATGAGTTCTGTCACACTCGACCCACACGACAGTGTAGTCGTCGGCACGGCTGCGGTTTCCCTTACCTAGTAATAAGAAGTAGTATAATAGGTATGTAATGAAATGACGCATGCCGCTGACTGGGCGTTTGCATCATGATTTCCTATTCGCTATTCGTACTAATCGGTGAAGCCGACCACGTGCATGCATGCCATGCCATGGCATATTCCGCTCCATATCCATACAGCTCAGTATGTGCATACGTGCCGTTTGCCTTTGCGGGAAACCCAAGAGACACATGGCAAAGCTTTGGGAAATAGCAGTGATGGTGGGGTGTGTGGGTGAGCGTAAGCAAGTACATGTAGAGCAAGGTTGCATGAAGATTCAGTGCTGACTCCTGAGGGTTTGCTGTTCTATATTCGTCAGCTTGATAAGCGGTGTCGAGGATGCCAGACTCCATGGAGCCAGACATGTTGGTATTAGAATAATGGCTGCACAAGCGGGATTGACGGTGGACATGGTCCAATTCTAGGAATAATCGAATTGTTCCCTGTGTCTGGTTTGGTGGCCAACAATTATGCCTCTACGAGATGGGCAGTGGTGAACTCTCAGTCAGTCTCAGTCTGATGTCCTTGGTAAATGAATGTCAAGGGGCGGGGGGGTTGTCTCCCTCGATCCACCTGCACGTCCACTCATTCCATCAAATGAGAAGCAAGAGGTGACATTGATCCATCTTTAGTCGTCAAATAATTCTCCTAGACCCCCGTACCAAGCCGTTTCCTGGAGAGGCGGGGCTTGGCTCTGAAGACCGAGTCCCAAACCCCTAGCACCTTTCAGGCATTGCTAGCCTAATTATCGGCAGGGGCAAAAGAAGAGCTTGAAATTGAATGTTGAGGAGTCGGGACCAAAGTACCCGGCTGTGTGCCGGATCAGCTCACAAGTTGAGCAAGAGGGTGTTGGCTGTCCCCGATGTGCAATGTGGTGTCCGCCTCGCCACCCTTAGTTTCAAGCGGGCTGGCTTCTCAGACGTTACAAAGATGTTTTCTGGACGTGATGGCGGCTCTAGGCCCTGAAAGGCGCCCCTCTGGGAGACTTCGACTCGAGTATCCCATGGTAAGTAGATACTAAGGGCCATGGAGAGCAATAACATGTGCCAGGAGTAACAAGACCAAAAACGTCAGGATTGTACCGCTCATTCGTAGCCTCCAGGCAAGGCGTCTTTCCGGGCATGGCGGACTCAGTCAAATGTAGGTGTATGTAGTGGTTTGATTTTTGAACTCTAAACGGCTGCCGGTGTGAAAAAGGCAGCAGCAGCAGCGGCGGCGGCAGAAGTAGCGGCGGCAGCAACAGCGGCAGCTGAACCGGAGCACCGCATACGCATCATGGTTTGCAGGCTACGGCCGTCACAAGAACGTCAGCTCTCCCCAGGCGTAGCCGAATCTGGACTCCATTGACACATGCTGAGACCGTCGACGAGTCACCACTAGGCCGGAGCCATGGCGGTGACAGCGGGCGTCCGGCGCCCTGCCGCCATCTAGTAACAATCGTGTACTCATCGGGGCTCCATCGTGGCTTTTTGTTGCCGTTGGATATCTCCATCTAGCGCCAGTTCAGCATGCAATACCTCCTTGGAGCGTCTTTATCAGCTTTCTTATGTCGAGGGGTTGCATGTTGGGGTAGTTTCTCTGTGTTTGAATCTGTAGTTCATCTGGTTCACATAGGCCGGGTAAGAACCAGACGTTAAAATGCTGCAAGAGGGGGAATTAAGTGCGATGAGGGCACCAAACCTACATTCAGACTTGGAAGTCGAGTGCATCACTGACCAGTGACTTGAGACTGGAGCCGAGTCGCCGGGCCCTATAGGGCTGATGTGTGCATGCATGTGCGCTTGCAGCAAGTCTGCGTTGTCCTCTCCTCTGCCCAGAGGACTGGACTGCCTGGGGTCTCGGGGGTTGGGGGCAAGGACAAGGACAAGGAAGGAGGGTTGAGCAAGCCACGAAGACCAGAAACACCCCACCCCATCCCACCCTCCCACCCTGGCAGTTACCTGTCGGGAATTTATTAGCCAAACCTGCCAAAAGTCTGTTTTGGCCTGGCCCGGCCTTTGCACCTTCCTTGTCAACCACACCACCAGACCACAACATGTGAAATTTAAATCCTCTCTTGCCAGCTGCCAGCTGCCAGATGCCAGCCGCCAGCCGCCGACCGTCAACACCAACTGCTCGCCCAACTGATACCATGGCGGACTCGACGTGGCTTGTCGGCGGCTGCTGACTGCCACATATGGATTCCCAGCAGCCAATACTTCGTCTTCTCGGCCACCTCGTTTTGGTCGGCGATGGCTCATCTCCCCTCCCCCTTCTACCCAATGCCACCACCATCGCGCACCGCCTACGAGACCTCCTGGAGACCTGACTCCTGGGTTTCTGATAGGTTCGTCTTTGAACCTCTTCCTGTTTATCCTTGTGGCCGTTTTTATTTTTATTTTTATTTTTATTTTTATTTTTATTTTTATTTTTATTTTTATTTTTATTTTTATTTTTATTTTTATTTTCATTCTTTTGGGCTCAGGACGTAATGGTCTAGATGGACTTCTCCTTGTCTCGTGGGGTTGGCAGTCATGTACACCCCACCCATACACCCCTCCCCCTCCACCCCCGGTTTTTACTCCCCTCTTCCCCTTTTCCCCTACACCTCGTTTCTCCGATGCCTCTTGGCTCATGGCTCATCTCGTCCTCGACCCTGACAGCAAGCTAGCTGTTCAGGGGACCTAAATCAAGCATGCCTTTACCCATTGTGACAGGATCCCGACTGGAAGGTCGCAGTGACGATGGTGGTTTTTCCCTTTCGCGTGGCGGCTCAGCCCCGGCATTCTGGGCTTCACGCCCCAGCCCCCGGAGCGTGAACGAAAAGTCGGGTTTCACACGTTTGTACTCGCAGGCTTACATATGGGTTCCCTTTTTGTCCTTGTCACCAAGCCAGGCCTTGAAGACAAAAAAAGGCTGCTCGGCATGGCGTTGATTCTAGGCCCTAAATTCTTAAATACTTCCCAAACCACGTTGTTTAACCGGCACCCGAAACCTTGATTCCCCCTCGTGAAACTTTTATATATATATATATATATATATATATATATTCCATCTACTGGCCATTTTCGGAGAACACATCTTCAACGATCTTCTTCACTTCAACTCCCAAAATAGTCATTCAAGTGCAAAGCTTTGCCTATCACAATGCACAAAAATTCGACCGCGGAACGTCAGCAGCTGCCACAGTACGATCTCCCAACAGTCATTAGCCGAAAATAGGAAAAGGAGGAGGAAAAGGGAAAACAAAAACACCACATCCTTTGCTAACGCTATCCCCTACCTAGAAGTTCGAGTAAAGAGCCGCTAATGTCAACGTTTCCTGTCACCAAGAGAAAGCGTGCAACACGCGCCAAATTCGCAAAAGTTCGGACTGGTTGTGTCACTTGTAAGTATCTGTTCCAGTCTTTCCAGCCATGCCCGATTCTCACGGGGCTTCTTTTTTTCGAGAGGGATTCGATACTAACCAGCATTTACAGGCAAGTACGCCTACCATGGAGTGAGCTATGACCCGATATGCGAAGAAGACTGATGAGCTGACCATTTTTGAAAAACACAAAACAGAAAGCGGCATGTCAAGTGCGATGAGACAAAGCCTGCATGCAAGAACTGCATCAAGTGGGCTGGCTATTGCAGCGGCTACGAGGCAATCCACAGCAATTCCAAGTCGACGACAACAAACTCCCCTGTGAGGAAGGCCTTGATCGCGCTTCCTAGTCCCGATCTTGATGTTACATCATCGCCTGAAGAACTCGACATGACATCGCAAGACTACTTTTGGCAGTTCCCATCCCCAGCAGCAAGTCTATCACCACCTGCCTCCATCGACTTTCAAACCAGCCCATTCACATATCCAAGCTACGCCGCTACGTCGTACTTCCCTGCCACTCCCCCAGCCACAGTCTTTGACGACATATTCTGGGAATGCACCCTGCCCCAGTTGATTCAAGACAGCGCAGCCATACGGTATGCCAATCTTGCCCTTCACACGCTAATATATGCCAAATGCCCGGAGTCGGCGTCTCTTGGCAAAGCTACGGGGCATGATTATTATGGCGAAGCCCTCATCTGCTACGGGCTAGCTCTATCAGAAACCCGAAAGGCCACATCACAACAGACCGACCTCTTTGAGGCGGTGGTAAGCTGCATGTTCTTCGTCATCTTTGAAACCCTCAACGGTGACAGAGCATCTGCGCAGGCCCATTTGCAAAGTGGACAGCGATTATCGAGCGAGCTTGGCGTTGAGGATTTCCATCGGAACCTGCGGGGTGTACTGCAGTACTTGGCACAACAGGCTCGCGAGTTCAAATTTGACGACACCAATGCCTTTGCTGGTGAGAGGCGATGCAGCATTCTGGAGAGTCTCGTCTTTTAGACACCCTTTTTTTTCAATCATCAGTGCTGAGCACTGTTCACTGTCCTCTATCAACCTAGCATCTTTTATTTAATTATTTCCGTTTGCTCTCTGTTTAGCGAGGCGTAGCGTCTTGTCTGGGAATTGCTTACCATTACTTTCTTGGGGGCGTTCGGCTACCTATCGGCATCGGGGAGAATGTAGCACAAGAAAATATCTTGTTGCATAAAAGTTTTGAGGACTTTGGATTTTTACTACTGTATGTAGGGTATGGGAAGGCCTCAGGTCCCGCCAGCCAGGGACTTGAGAAATAGGAAAAATAAAAAAAATGTTAACCGATGGGAAAAGGGAAGGTGGACTCGTGAAAAGTTTTAATTCTTGTCACATTGGCTCCAAAAGCGCATAAAGAAAGGAATTGACGATCCTTTTAAATCCATAATCGAACCATGATATCAACCATAGTCTTGACGGGGATGCAAAACAGCTGCTGCGGCTAGGCGGTGTCACGATATGCACACGGTGTTTGACTGTTTCTCTAGGATTTTGCTGCATATAATGGAGCCGTCGGTGAGTTGACACGTCGCTAAGTACCTACCTAGGCACCTACTTACTTACATACTCCTTTATACCAGACATGTTCAGGTGGCCATGTCAAGGGAAGCAAATGTGGCAGTCTTGGAAGTTCAGTCTGGCCGTCGTCATCACAAGTACAACCCTTGGTGGGGCAAAATCCGATTTGACGGACGGGACGTGTCAATCTGCCAAGTGCCAGGTTGAACGGACCTCTTTACGCGGGGCGCGCGCGCAAACACCACGACCTGCCATAAATTACCCTGACATTTGTTTGTGACTTTGACCACCACCAGATTGTAGCCATTGATCAAATATCAAATATCGAACACCAGTCGCCAGCCCGTGCCAGCAACCTCCGTCGTCGACTCTCCCATCTCGCCCGCTCGCTGAGAGCTTACTTTTGAACCCTCCCCCCCCTATCGGCGATCGCAACCAGCGGCGGCATCGCACATGCAATCGCCATGGCTCTGTCTTTGCCCCCGGGTCTGCTGCCCTCAGAGGTAGCCTTTCTCTGCGAAATGGAGCTCGTCACCATTGTTCCGCGACAGAAATTAGAGTCCATTAACCTGTTATCGGTATGTGAGAGAACATGATCTCGCGTGGTTCCTCGTCCGCCATGGTAGACGGCCTTTCTTACTGCTCGTTCTTTTCTTTCCGTGTTTTCTTGGGGGGCCTTCTACTATCTGCGCGTGATGAGGCCTGAATAGAAAAGGAAAGAGAAGAGAAAGAAAAGAGAAAGAGAAGAGAAAGAAAAAATAAAAAAGAGAAGAAAAGGAAACCGCCATTTTATCCCCCTTGGGCAATAACAAGAAGAATAACATCATAGTCATACTAATTAGACTTCGTAAATACTCAGGGTCCAACACCTCAATTGCGACCCCCCCGGAGGAGTGACGTCCCCCTGTGGCTAGCTCTCCTGCTCAAGAAGCAACGCCGTGCCAACATTGTCCCCCCGCCATGGCTGCATCCCGACTCCCTTCGCGACGTGATCCGGCACGAAACCAAAATCGACACCAAGGGCTGGGCGCCGCCGCCGCCGCCCCCCTCCCGAGCAGCCGATTCGCGCGGAAACGCACGCCGGATCAACGACGATGCCTTTTCGGGCCACCATCGAGATACTGTCTTGTCGCCGCCGTTTTTGCCATCCTGCACGGCGGAGGCGCCTTCGGGCCATCTGCCGTATCACTGGTTTGAGATGGCGGAGATGCTGCTCGCGCATGCTGGCGATGATATTGTCTCTGCGTCAGAGGTCCGCTCGCTCCTGAGAGATCTACAGGAGGTCAGGGCCGCCAAGATGCGAAGCAGTACGGCGCAGCTGGAGAATGGGGTCGATGGCGTCATGAGCCTGCGGGGAGTCGGGGCCATGGAGCTGGCCGAGAGTAGGGGGTTCGTGACGGGTGTGGTGGACGGGGTGAGGAAGATTGGGGCAAGTGGTGAGGCCAGCAGGCGGGAGGAAGAGGAGAGAGCGGGCGTGGATGATGAGCCGAGCGATGACGATATGGGATTGTGAGGTGCGTGTGGTGGACAAAACAGGGATGTGAGATGGGGGCTTTTTTCCCCAACCCCTTCTTTCTCGTCCGCCCCTTGGGCACGCTCTGACGATGGTACAAAGTCTGAACGGCCCAAGGACGGAAATTCCTCTGCGTCTGGTGAGATGAAGAGGGCTCTGCTGCGTATGGTTTTTCATGGTGGTTGCAAACCACGACCATGGACGACTTTACTGGATCACACCCAGTTTCACGAAACGCGGTAATGTGGATGGTGGCGGGTCACACCAGCAGAGAAAGGACGTGTGTTGAGGGAAAAAAAAAAAAAAAGCTGTCAACCACAAGCGCGATAGCTGCATTCGCAAGAACCTTGACGATTTCAGGCACGACAAATTTGAACGCCATATATCGTCATTCTATTGGGGAAAAATTTCCATCTGAAAGCGATTTAAAATGATTCAAGAAAGACGGGGAAGTGAAATATCGATAACAACCCAACCCAAAACCCAAATCAACCCAACCCCCCAAACCACACACCCCGTCGAGATAACCCCTAGATGCTGCCGTCATCGTCCTCGGGCTGAATCGTTTCATTCCGTGTCAGCGGCTCCTGATCCATACCCCAATTATTACAAATATTCCACCCACGCCTCGTCCGCCCATACTGCCTCAAGTGCCAGAGATACACCGACCCAGGAGCATCCTTGCCGCAATGCTCGTCCATGCGCCCCGAGCTATACAGGACTTCCTTCCTGCTGCAGACCTCGTACTTCTTCAACCGGTACTGGTAGGTCAAGCTGCACATGTACCACGCCGCGTCGTTGTGCACCGCCAGGATAATGGCCTGCTTGTGGATGCCGTATGCCTCGCACCAGTTCTCGAGCATGCGCCTCGCCAGTTCGGCGTCTTGGCCGTCGAGCCGGTCGGCCTCGTTGTCTGTGCATTTGAGCAGTTTGCTCGCGGGCGGTTGTTTTTTCTTGGGCGGGACGGGGTGGCCGTGCTCCGTGGTGGCCGTGTAGTTGGTGTAAGGGTCGATGGCATAGTGAAAGATTTGCGTCTGCGGCTGGATCCTGTTCCAGACCTCAAAGGTGATTTCGTATACGCCGTTTTCGAGAAACACCGGCACGGTGTAGGACGTGGCCTGTTGGATGAGGCCGAGGCCGAGGAGGGCAAGTGTACAGAGGAGGCTGTACTTAGCCATGGTGTGCAAGTGGTGAATAGTAGGACTCTGCTGCGCAAGATGCGTTTGTATGGAGGAGGGAAAATATGACTTTGTATTTTTCTTCTTCTTCTTCTTCTTCTTCTTCGTTTCCCTTCACGCTTTATAGCCCCTTTTTATTTCTATTTTTCATTTTGTTTTTCACCTTAGTCTTTTTCGTTGGGGCTCTAACTTTGCCGTCATTTCTCTCCAGTCTGGTACGAAGGAACATAAAAAAAAAAAAAAAAAGGTTAACAAGGGACTAGTGAGCCCCAAGTTCCTCGCCAAGGCTTGCTCTATACGAGATAAACAGCAGCCCAAGGCTGGTCCGTCCATGAGACGAGAGAAAGAGAGAGGACTAAGAAAAAACTTTAATATGGCTTCACTTTCTTGCGCGGATGGGCAGGCGCGGACAGGAGAGCAGGATGGCATTGCGTGGATGCTGGTTGATGCGGTCGGGTTGTAATTCCTTGTCCGTGAAAGATAGGGCCAAAAAAAAAAGAATAATTACGGAAGATATATTCATACATGTTATTAGAGCTCAGGGATCGTGGCATAGGGTTCGACACGAACTTTGGACTGGATTAACAATGTCGTCGTGACTTGACAGCGTGTTCAACTTGCTCGCGAGTTACCACTAAATAGTGGAGAGTTGAGGTATTCGCGAGAACAGCCAAAGTATCCTATGGAGTTGATTTGCTTAATTCTTTTTTCATTTCTTCCCCTTTTCTTCCTTTTCTTCCTTTTCATTCTGCCTCCTTTCTCCCTCCTTTCCGTTTATTTTCTTTCCTTTCATTTTCTTTTTTTTTTTTCATCTTGTTTTTTTCCCCTCTTATAAACCGTGATGTGATGCAACTCGGCTCTGGTCCAATCCCCACTGCCACTGGCCAATCCCCTGCACCTGTTCCACCTGGCACGAGCTGTGTGGGTCGAAATCCGCAGCCGCCGCACTAGCACCGAAATAGGAAGGCTTCATTTCTTATCACTTGCTTTGTCTGATGCCGGGCGGCGGCGTCCTGGTCAAGCAAGTCAGCACCAACATCGAGGCAGGCAATCTCCCTTGTTGCCATAGCATTCCGCCCATCAGCTATCATCACTCCCACGCGGTGTCAATCTCAGTCCTGCAAAGCAAAGACGCCTTCCCTTCAACCTACATATCCTACTCCCGCTCGGAACCTCATCCATCATACAGTACCTACTACCTACATAGCCTCACCTCGATTTCGTCATCATACAGTATCCGCCATCCGGCATCCCACCCTCCTCATCGCCAGCATGAAATTCATGCATGCGCTCCTCGCCGCAGGCGCGCCACTCGCTTCGGCTCGCTTCTTCCAGCAAGGCGAAACCGACAACGTAGTTCTCAATCCCTATGAGAAATTCTTGATTGAAACCGCCCCGGGAGAGACGCAATGGGTCACAGAGGAAGAGAAGTGGGAACTCCGTCGAGTAAGCCAAAGTGCTCTTATCGCGCCGAGCAGTCTCTTCCCCTAGCCTTATCACGGGCAAATATCAGGAAAAGCTTCTGGCGAAAAAGCTAACAGTTGAACCTCTCTTGTCTGTCTGTCTGTCTTTCTTTCTTTCTTTCTTTCTTTTTTTTTTACCTCCCTTGCTTTTCTATAGAATGGCCAGCAGTTCATGGACATCACCGCGACTCGTGATCTGGGTCAAAATAATTTCGCCGCCAAGAACCATGTCGAGTTCCCCAAGAAATGCGTTCGACATGACGCTGTGGGGAAACTTGTCCCCGGGCTGGACAAGAAGCGCATGCGGGAAAACCTGCAGAAGCTGACGAGCTTCCATACGCGATACTACAACTCGGATTACGGTCGTCAGTCCTCGGAGTGGGTGCTTGGACGGGTGAGAGATATTATCAAGAGCGCTGGCGCTGAGGGCAAGGTCACGGCCCGAAGCTTCCCTCATACATGGAAGCAAAGCTCTGTCATTGCCACCATTCCCGGAAAGAGCAACAGCACCATTGTCATTGGCGCTCATCAGGACTCTCTGAACCTGTGGCTGCCTATTCTGGCCGCTCCGGGGGCTGACGATGATGGCAGTGGTACCGTTACCATTATGGAGGTGTTTGCGGCGTTGCTCGCCTCCGAAGAGATTGCGGCTGGGAAGGCCGAGAACACGATTGAGTTTCACTGGTATAGCGCCGAGGAGGGCGGTCTGCTGGGTAGCCAGGCCATCTTCAAAGAGTACGAGAACGGGCAACGTGATGTCAAGGCCATGCTGCAGCAGGACATGACTGGTTATGTCAAGGGCACTCTGGATGCCGGTCTTCCTGAAAGTGTCGGGGTCATTGTCGATTATGTAGATGCTGGGTTGACCAAGTTTATCAAGCTTGTCATTGAACAGGTAGGTTTCTTCTTCTTCTTTCCCCCCCTACCTTTTCGTCGTAGTTTCCGCAAAAACCTGCCTAGCAACTTCACCACGCCATGCGCAACGAGAAACATGAGGAAATACGCGACTGAAACGGGCGAAACCGAACTTGGGAGTGCTAACCCATGCTCTTTTTTTCTTTTTTTCTTTTCTTTTCTTTTTTCTTTTTAGTACTGTCACATCCCCTGGGTCGAAACAAAGTGCGGCTACGCCTGCTCCGACCACGCCTCTGCCTCCAAGGCCGGCTACCCATCTGCATTCGTCATCGAGTCCTCGTTTGACAAATCAAACAAGGACATCCACACCACGTCGGATACCATTGATCGCCTCTCCTTTGATCATATGCTGGAGCATGCGAAGATGACGCTCGGATTCGTCTACGAGCTTGGGTTGCACAAATTTGGGGCCTGATTGGTGCATGATTTGATGTAGCTCTGCGTAGACAAGCATAGATTTCCGCAACTGGCATGGATTGGCACGTAGATTTGTAAACTCAGATTGCAAATACCTGAATTGTCTTACGATTCTTTCTTTTTTTTTTCTTGTTCTCCTTTCCTTTCCTCTTCCTTTTTTTCTTTTCCTTTGTTTTTTGTCTCTATTCTTCCCTTGTCAAAAGACAAGAGATACATCCCTTCAACATGCCCTGCTCATCATGCCATTCATAACCTGAACGTGAAACCCGTACCGGCATAAACACACCTCTATTTGTTCGGAAAAGCACATCCAGAACGGAATACGTCGTGGCGGTGAGACAATCTCGTAGGATGGACTTGTATACCATGTACTACGATTGAAGAAGATGACGTGCGACGTGAACGGGTATCCGCGACGAAACTAATTGTACATACGTACATATGTATGTTCAGTGACTTGACCTTTCTTTTTGACCGCCAAGAGGGCATCGCGATGGACGTTTTCCAGCGAACGCAGCGAGTAAGCTATTCAACCAAGGGGGAAAACGATATGAGTAGTTTAGATACTGGCCTTTTGGAGCTTGACGTGTCTACTAGGAGAATATATGATATTTATATTTGAATGTATTTGTTGAATCATTTGGGATACCCCTGGTAGGTCAAACGAATCGTCATATATATATATATATATATATATATATATATAGTA
>AFRA01000795.1:0-17897 GCA_000223055.1 Claviceps fusiformis PRL 1980
TAATTATTATTAATTTTATATTATTAAACTTAAATTATAGTTATAATAATATCTATTACTATAATTTATTATTATTTAACTTTATAATATATATTTAAATCATAAATTCTATTATTTAAATTATATATTTAGTTTAGCTATTTATTTATAAGTAATATACTATAGAATATAATAGCTTTATACTAATAAATTCCTAAAAGGTTTTTTATAAGCTTATTAAAAATTATATATCCTTATTATTAATTATTACCTTAAGTAAACCCTAGTTAGCTATTAAAAGGTAATTATATAATAATTTTATATAATCTTTTACTATAATATTACTTATATATAATACTAATATAACTTACTTACTAAATTTATTTATAATAACTAATAATAAGTTATTTCCTTTTATTAATTTTAATAGTAATAATAAAAAATCTATTAAAATTATATAATAAAGTATTAATAATAGTAATAATAGTTATAAATTTCTATATTATAGGTATTATCTTAGTTTATATATTTAATATAAAGAATATAATTATAAATATTCCCTTCAGTATTATAAACCTTTATATATATAAAACTATTATATAATCTTACTTAACTTTATATAACTTATATAATTTTTATTATAAAGTAAATTAAAAAGATTTTTTATAGTTATTTTTAAAATATATAATTATAGCTAAAAACTTAGTATTATTTTTTAAAGTAAATTATCTTTTTAGTAAAATAATAAACTAGCCTTATTCTTAAGTATTAATTTAGTATTACCTTTTAATACTATTTTAATATATTTCTATATTAAATTAATATTATATTTTAATTAAATTAATTATTTATATTTTAATAAGATACTTAATAATAATACTAATAGTTTTTATATATATAATATCATATTTTTTAGAATTAATACTATAACTAAGTTATATTATAATTATAATACTTTAGCTAAATTTTACTATAATTCTAGTTTATTATTTAGTATATTATTTAACTACCTTAAAGCATTATTATTATATATAGGTATTATTATTCTTGATTAACTTAAGGTATTTAGTATTAAATAATATTTCCTAGGTTTATATATAGTATAAATATTAAATTAACTAATATATTCTATTACTTAGATTAATTTCTTATTTACTATATAGTAACTTATTATATTTATAATATTTAGCTCTTATAATCTATTTATAATATAATTATAGTTAATAAAATATATAATTAATAGCTTTTATATTACTTTAATTTAATATTAAGATTTTGAAAGTATTTATATATAATTATAAATCTTAAGCTTTATTAATTAATATTATTTTTTTACTACTATTAATATTTTTAATAAAAATATAATTAGTTAAATAGCTATATATAAAGGCTATTTAATAATATTCATATATAAACTTAATTTTATAATTCCCTTATCTTTAATATAATATACTATAATACTTATACTTTAATTAAATATATTAAAATTAGTAAATAATTATCTTTTTAGTAAAAATAAAGTTAAAACTATATTCTTTATTAAAGCTACTTTTAACTTATTAAATATATTAACTTCTCTTATTATTAATAAAAGTATACTTATTACTATTAGGAATAACTCATAAAGGGAAAACAGATACTAAAATGCATGCATAACAAAAACAACGTAAAAAGGGTCTATTATTAATGATTCTTCTAAGCTAAGAGCTAAGCTTATAAAGTAAGAAAAAGGTGGTGTTATAGCTACGCGTACAGTTAGCAATATAGCTAATTAAACTATATGCATTATTATAGCAAACCTACTTAGTTGCCTATATACACTATACCTAGCGTTTTACCTATACTAAGGTTTTACTATTAAGAATAATTTTAATATTAAGGAATTCTCTTTTTTTATAAAAGAAATTACTTAAAAAGTAGCTAAAAAAATAAATAAAGAATCTTAATTAAAAAAAGTATTATTAAGTAAATTTTAATTATAAAATATAAGGATATAATTAGTTATAGTTAGGGATTTTATAAGTTATAATTATTATTATTACTTTTATATAGCTTATATACACTTTACCTACTTTTTAATTTAAATATTAGCTTTATTAATATTAATAAAGGTTTTTAATACTTTATTAAGTAAAGCCTTTATTATAATACTTATAATATTATTATTTCTATTAATTTAATAAATTTCTATAAGTTTATAGCATTTATATAATTACTAAAGGGCTATAATATTAATTATTAAGTATTTTTTCTTAATTATACCTAGCTTTATAAGGTACTTATATAGTAATAATAAGTTAGTATAAATTATTATTAAAATCTATAGAAGTTTAAAGAATTTTATAAGGGTATTTAAGGTTATATTAATAATATAAGCTATATTAATACTTTAAATTATTTTATATAGCTTAAAAGTAAGTATATTTCTTATAACTTTCTTACTTTTAATAAAGCTATATATAATAATATTTCTATAAAGCTTAAATTTAGTATTCTTATTATTTTTAGTTTTATTATTAAGAATAATTATAAAGCTTATTTAAAAGCTAAGGTTTTTATTATTTATAAAAAACCTATTAATAAATATAAAAAGTACTATTATTAATAAATTTATTATAAAATACCTTAATCTATAATTAATATTATTAATTTACTATTAATTTCTTTTATTAAGCTTATTTATATGAATTTAATTAGGTTTTTAGGCTTAAGCTACTATAAAAAGGTTATAAGCTACCTTAAGTTAGTATACTATTAAGATATATACTTCTTAAGTATATTCTTTAATATATCTTTATTTTATAGTAAGGTTATTAGCTTTTATAATTTTAAGGTTATTACTTTAACCTTTTTATATTAATATAACTATATTATTATTATTATTAATTAAAATATAATTATTAAAAATAAAGAGACTTTTTCAAGTTAATTTTTATTTAAGCTTTACTATAAAGCTAGCCTTTTAAAGCTTAATCTTTTCTTTATTAAAAAAAAGTAAGGTTATTAAGTTTAAATATATTATTAATTTATATACTAATTACTTTAAAATAATTAATATTACTTAAAGTAATAAAAAAGTATAAATTATAGCTTAATATACTTATTTAGAGTTTTTTTTATAATACTTTAAATAAATTACCTATTAATATATTTTAGTTTTTATAATTTTAAATAATAATTTAATAACTTTTATTATTATACTTTTTAAATATAAATATTTAATTTACTTTAATAGCTTTATAAATATTAGCTTATTAAAATTAGTTTATAATTTAATATAGGCTTATATAATATCTTAAATTTAAAGAAAAAGAATTTTTAATATTAATAAGGGTATTAATATTATAATTAATCTTTAGCTTACTCTTTAAATTATTAAGGATTATATAAGAATTAATGCTTTTTTTTAATTATTATATTTTTAAATTATAAGCCTTAATTTCTTATATAGCTAGTTAATTCCTTTTTCTTTAACTTTTTATATTATATAAAAGTAAAATAAGTATTAAGTTTTATATTTTTTTTTAATTAAAAGTTATAAATTTAAATATACTTTTTACTAATAATATATTAACCTTAGCTTAGTTTAATTTTTTAAAAGGTTTACTTTTTATAATAATTTTACTTTATTTTCTAAGGTTTACTATAAATTAAATATTACTTTTTTTCTTTATTATAATATAGGCTATAGTAATAGCTTTATAGTTTAAAGTTATTAAGTTCTCTTTCTTATCTTTAATTTCCTTTTTTTTCTCTTTATATTTAATAGCCTTCCTTATTACTTTTAAGGTTTTTCTTATAAAAAAAAGAGAATTATACCTTAAATTATTAATATATATACTAAAGCTATTATAAGTAATAATAATAAATTTACTTAATATTATTAATTCCTTTAGTATTACCTCTCCCTTTAAATTCCCTTAGTATTATACCCTTTTTATTATTTTTCTTTTATATATTTCTCTTTTAATATTAATTCTTTTTCTTTCCTTTAGTATATTATAAACAATATTAATAGTTTTAACTTTATAAAAAAGTCCTTTTAAAGAGTATACCCCTTCTTTAAACTAGCTTTTTTTATATACTTTACTTATAATTAGTAAGGTTTTAAACTCTTTTTACCTTACTAAGTCCTTTAATATATTATTTTTATATTCTTTTTCTTTAATATCTTTCTTTTTAATAAATCCTTTATAAAAACTAATAAAATCCCTTTTTAAATACTTATTACTATTAAAGGTAATAAGGAACTATTTTAATAGTTTATTAACTAAGAAAGTAATAAAGTACTTCCTTAGTTAGCTTTATAGCTTTTAGCTAGTCTTTCTTAGCCCTTTAGTTTATAAATATAATATTATTTTTTTATAATCTTTAGTTTAAGAAAAACACTTCCTTAGGTATTTTAAGCCTTTATAAAGGGGTTAAAAGGTTTCTTTAGTTTTTATAGTTAGCTTATAATTATTATAAGGCTTTTTTTCTTTTTTTATAATACTTAGAGTATAGTTAAATGCCTTAGTATATATATAGGGTTTTATAATAATACTATAGAATTTTACTATACTATTTAGTATTTTTATTATATATATTTTACTATTAATATTTAAAAGCTTATAGAAATTATATTAACTACCTTTTTTATACTAAATATAAACTTTTAACTATAGTATTAATTAATAGGTTAGTATTATATTAAGTTTATAATAGGTATAAAGGATATTGATAATTTATTATTTTATAAAGTGCTTTTAAGCTTTATTAATAGCTTTATAAAAAACTATAGCCTTTTTAATAATTAAAAAGCTTAAAGATAATTTATTTATTAAGTATAGATATATATTAAATATAAGTAAGGTAGGAATAAAGCTATTAAGTTTAGTAAAGTTATTAATAGCTTTAATAATTATTTAAAAGTATTATAAAAAGATACAAATATTACTAACCTTACTTTTAATAATATTATATACTTTTTTTAATAAAATATAATACCTTTTAATTTTATTAATACTTTAATAAGCTTTTATAAAGACTTTATTTATATTAATAGCTAAAAGATATATTAAATACTTAAACTTAATAAATATAAAGTTTTTTTAATATTATAAATAATTTAGTTAAATAGGCTAAAATATATATTAATTTAATATTTTTTAAAAGTATTTTATATATTATAAGCCTTTTACTTTTATAGTTTAAAGAATTTAATTACTTAAAATACTATAATAGTATTAATAATATAAAGAATAGGCTAGTTATTAATTTAAAAAATATTAATAAAGATTTTATAATTAAAGTTAATATTATTTTTAAAGGAAAACTTAAATTAACTTAAAGCTTTATTATTTATTTAATAATAGTAGTATTTCTTTATAAGCTTTTATATTATATTAATATAAGCTTCTTTATTAATATACTTTAATAGCTTTATAAACTTATTAATAAAAAAGTAGCTAAATTTTTAATAAAGTTAATAGATTTTAGTTTTAAAAAGGTAAAATATAGTAGCTTTCTTAGCTTTAAAAGTTTATTAAAGGTATCTTTATTTTTTTATAATAAAAACTTTTTTTTAGCTTTAAATTAATATATTTTAAAGATTATTAAGCTTTATATTTATTTTATTTATATTTAAGATATAGAATAAAAATAAAGTTAATATATTAAGGATATAAAAATTAATATTATTAAAGATTATAAAAACCTAAAAAAATCTATAAAAAGTTACTAAGTTAGTACTAAATATAATATTATATAGCCAAGTATTTTTAATTTAAAGGTAAGGTATTTATTTAATAAAAGCCTTAACCTAAGTAATTTTAATAGTTAAGATTTTAATTATATTAATATTTAAAAGAATACCTTAAAATACCTTCTTAATATATTTTTCCTTTAAAATAAAGTATTAATAATTATTAAATATAATAAATATTTAAAAGTTATTACTAAATATTTTATATATAAATACTTAGTCTTTAAGAATTCTAAATAAAAATAACCTATAATTCTTTAAGAAGTTCTTATTAATATTATTATTAATTAATAAGGCTAAAGTAGCTAAAACAAACTAGGTATATATAATTTAAAAGGAGTTAGTCTTTTACTTATATATTTTAAATATAAAGAATATATTTATAAATTTCTATATATAATCCTTAGTATTATTATTATTATTTATAAGGCTTTTATTATTATTTTCTTTTTAAAAAAGCCTTTAAAGGTTTGTAAAAAGGTAATAAATTTCTTATTAATTAAAGGGTTTTTATATTTATTACTTTTTCATTACTTTTTTTTTATTTTTTATTACTTATATTAAAAGTAGTTTATAAACTAATACTTTTATTTATTATAAATAAAATATTTTTATAAAAAAAAGAAAGAATATAAAGGTTTTTTATAATTTAAGATTTTAAAATATAGAGTTATAGTAGCTTTATTATATTTTTTATTTATAAATAATATTTTGTTTTTTATAAAAAAGATATTATCTTTTATTATTTATTATATAAGAATTATAGCCTTTTTAATATAAAAGTATTTTCTAAGGTTACTTATAACCCCTTTATAGATTAGTAATTAACTATAAAGAGTATTATAGTATTTAGAAATATTATTAATAAAAGTAAAGAGTTATTAATAAAGCTTTATATTAATTATAAAAAAGTTAAAGAAATTATAATAAATTCTCTTAAGATTTTTAATAAAAAAATTTAAATATTATAGCTTAGTTTTATTAAAGTTATTATTAATAACCTTTTATAATATTATAATATTTTACTTAATTTTATAAAAATACTAATTGCTTTTAGTTTTAAAATTACTTTTTATATAAATAATAAGCTTATTAAAAGTAAGCTTTTTATAAGCTAACTTATTGAAATAATATATAAAGGTATTCTTTATTAATATAATTAAAAAAGTATAGTACTATATCTTTAAAGAGATATTATAATAAATATACTTATCCTTAAAGATATTTACCTTTAAGGTAAGGAAGTTATATATTTTTTTAGTATATTTATTCTTTTTTATATATACCTTTATAAGCTTACTTAAAATTTACTATATTTTGTTATTTAAAATTCTACCTAAATTATTATTATATAATAAGTTTTAAAGGGTTTAATTAAATAGGTTTTTATAGAAAGGTTTAGAGTTTCTTTTAAAAGAATCTCTTTATTAGCTAAATTAATTAATAAAAGTATAAATAAAGAAATTAAGGTTAGGCTATAAAAAAGGGTAAAATAGCTATTAATAAGGTTTATAAAAGTTATTATTTAGGTTTAAATATATTAAAAGAAGGTAATAACTTATATTTAGGGAAGGATTTTATATAAACTAGTATTAATAGCTTAGTTATATATAAAATTAAGGTATTAAAAGCTTTAAATAATAAGGGGAATTTTTAACCTTAGTAAAAAGAAATATCTCTTTAAGCTATTAATTTAAATACTTAAGTAGCTTAAAAAGAGAAAAAGAAATTAAAAGTTAAATCCTTTTTATAAATAAAACCCTATTATTTTATAAGAAATTTTAAAAGCTACTTTAAAAATATATACTTATTTTTTAAAAGTAAGGAATATTTTAATCTTAAATGTCTTTTTTAAAAGTTATTAATAACCTTCTTTTTAGTTTATTCTTTTAACTTATAATCGTTAATAATATATATAATTTAATTAATAAAGGCTAATATTATTATATTACTAAGGTTAAGGTTTTTATAGGCTTCTTTTTATTTTAATAAAATAGTATTATTAAATGAATAAAGTTACTTTAAAAGGGAGTTTTTTAATAGGTAAATTAAACTAATAACTAATAGTATTTTATTATTATTATAAGTCCTTTTTTATATTTTTTATTAAATAGTATTTTTAAAAGTAAGTAAATCTATAGTTAGTTTTTATAGCTTTAATAGCTAAATCTTTAAAGGCTTTTTTTTTATTTATTTTTAAAGGGGGTTTTTTACCTTTAAAATATAGTTTTTTATAATAAATAAAATAAATATTAATATTTACTTAATAATAAAAGCTTTCTTTATTAAAATTTAACTTTATTAATTATAGTAAAGTTTTCTTCTTTAGTATAATAATAAAGGTTTTAGATACCTTAAAAGCTATCTTTTCTTTTATAGTTAATCCTTATAAATTTATAGTTATTACTAACTACTAATTAGTGTTAGAAAAAGCTTATAAAGGGAAAATAGATACTAAAATATATATATAATAAAAATAATATAAAAAGGGTTTATTATTAATGATTCTTTTAAGCTAAGAGCTAAGCTTATAAAGTGAGAAAAAGGTAGTATTATAGCTATGTATGTAGTTAGCAGTGCAGCTAATTAGACTGCGTGCATCGTTGTGGCGGACCCACCCAGTCGCCTACACACGCTGCACCCGGCGTTTTGCCGTTGAGAGCAATTCCAACAATTACCTTTATTTAATTATACCTTATTAGTTTAAATTACTTTTTTACTTTTATAAGCTTATTATTAAGGCCTTCCTTTTTAATAATATAATAAATATAAAGTACATTTATTTTATAATTCTATAATAGTTTAATTATTAAGGTAAATCTTAGAATATATCATTATAAAGCTTTAGTAAATTCTAATAAATATTTTAATAATCTTAAAGTTTTTAGGAATTTTAATTATTTAATTACTACTAATTTTTTAGCTAGTATAAATATTTTTAAGGAGTTTACTATCTTACCTAAAACCTTAGTTTTAAAATATACTATAAATATTTTCCTAGGGCTAATTAATATATTTATATTAAGTAATCTTTAATATATAGCCCTTAAATTATCTATTTACTATTCAAAGCTAGTAAATATAATAATAATATTATTATAGTATACTATTACTTAAGTGCTTTATAGTAAATTATTTATTTACTACTAAATATAGGTATTTAACCCTTTATATTCTATAATTAAGATATTAAATATATATTAACTATTATATATAATAATAGTTAATACTTATTATAAATTTAAGTAAACTAACTATTAATAGTAAAATAATATTATATTTATAACTATAATATATGTAGCGTTAGCTATTTTACCTAAAAATTTATCTTATTACTTTATAAAGTATATATTTAATAGTAATATAGTATTTAAACTATAAATACTAACTATTATATATCCCTTTTATTAATCTCCCTATTCTATTTATATAATAAACACTAGAAATATAAATAATACTTATCTTACTATATAATATACCTTCTTAATAGTTAATAATTTATATATTATTTACTTAATAATATAATAATTATTAAGTTCTATTAAATATACCTAATATTTCTTAAGAATTATATCTTACTAACTTAGTTTTATTTAAACATATATTTATTTACTTTTTAAAATAGTTATAAAACCTTTATTTATAAATAATTATTAGTATTCTTTAAGTATTTAATAAATTTATTAGGTTTTTTTTAAGTATTTTAAATTATAAAAATTTACCTTAGTAACTTTATTAATAATGATAGTTATATTCTTTTTAAACTACTTAGGTATTAATAAGTGTTTTTTATTATAATTCTCTATAACTAATACTAAATCTAATATATTAGGTTTATAGTTTATATTTATAATATATACTATTACTACTAAATTAATTAATTTAAACTATTTTAATATCTAATTCTATTTAATAATCATTATCTTAATACTTATATTTTATATAATAACCTTCCTTATTATACTATTAGCTATAGCTATATACATTCTTAAAGATTATATTCTCTTTAGCTTAAATAATACTTAATTATACTTTACTAAATAGTATATAATTAGTATTAAGGCTATCTTCCCTACTTAAATTATAACTATATTATAGAATTTAACTAATATATCTACCCTTTATTTAATATACTAAGTAGCTATTAGTATAGCTATATTACTATATATTTAAATAATTACTTTTCCCTTACTAATTATAATATTTATTTTCTTTAATATAATATAATTAGTGCTAATTAATAATTTTACAGTTAGTAATAATACTAAGGCTACTTTTTTTATAAAAGATATAATTACTAGTAATTTATTTAGTGCTTATTTTATAAAGTTTATTAGTAATAAAATAAATTTATTGATATAAAACTTATTCAATTTAATGCCTTTAACTTTAATAGGTATTGCTTATATCTAAATTTTAAGCTTTAGGTATAATTATATAACCCAAGCTTTATCTACTAAGGTAACTAAGTAACCTATATTATAATATATATTATATTATAAATTAAGCTTTACTCAATTTAAATAAATTTATAATCTTAAATATATTTAAGTATAAAATATATATTTTAATTCTATATCTCTTTAAAGATCAACTATTAATTTATAAATTAGTATTAATAGCTTTTAATTTATTAATAATATTAATAGTATATCTACTACTACTCCTAAGACTTTATCTATCTATAATATAATATAATTACCCTTAATATAAGCTAAGTAAGAAAAGTAAAAGTTTAAAATTTAATTATAAGCTATTAATGCTGCTTATTTAGGTATATTATAATTTTATTTAAGATATCTAAATAATATATTATTTAAAGTAAATTATATAAAGTAAAAATAATAAACTTACACTAAATAATTAATACTAATAAATTATACTTAATCCCCTTAGTTATTATCTATTAAAATACTACCCTAATATTCCTAGTAATTCTTCTACTATTTAACCTTAGGGAATAGAACTTAAGCGTTTATATTACTATTTAATTATATTTTTACTATATATTTAGTGGCTTTAGCTTGCCTTTATAGCTATAAAAATACTAGCAAGCTATAGGCTAACTATCCTTATAGAACTATAATTAGTTATTCTATCTATTAGCTAAGTATACTAACTATATAAGCTAAATAGCTATAAATATTAGTTTCTATTAGTAATTACTAAATAGCACTAACCTATCCCCTATAGATTGCTACTAATTAAATTATAAATATAGGCATAGTAGTGATTACTACCTATTACCTCTTATGCCCTATTAGAACTAACTTTCTTTATAATTACTATAAGCATTATTACTATACGCATTTAAGTACTGCTTAGTATTATAAGGCAATTATCCCTTATTATTATAGTTTCCTAAATTATATATTTACTAACTAAATATATTATTTTATTCTATAGTATACTACCTACATTACTATTAAGATTTAGGGAAAAACTATTCTTATAACGCTGTGCCTTAAGATATATTATAAAAGTACTAATTAGCTAATAATTTGTATCTTTCTTTAGCTAATGCTATAATTATAGATTCACGCTCCCTAATCTGCATTAAGAATTAGTTAATTATTACGTTTACAGTTAGAGGCGAAATTACTATCTAAATATATAGATCTAATGCCTAATGCACTATCTATAATTACGTAATTTCGTTCTAATAATAAGCTCTTACGTCCTATAATAGATTATAAATAAAGATTATTAGGTCTTTGCTATTATAATGCTTTTATAATATATATTTTGCTAATTTAATATATTTAAATGCTATACTTTATAGCTTTTAAAATTATTCTATAAAATAATTATAGATTATCTTTAATAATGCCTTTTAAGGTATCTTCTATTTTAAGGTTATAAAAAGCTAGCTATATTAATTTAAAGCTTAGCCCCTTAGGTAGAAAATCTACACTTCCTTTATAGCTTACTTTAATTAACTAACTATAATATTTTTTAAATATTAAGTAAATACTAATATATATTTATAAATTATTATTATAGACTTACTATTAGCTATAATTCCTTAGCCTTTTTTATTATTTACTTTAGGATTAAAAAACCTAATATTAGCTACTTTTAATTATAATTATATTACTATAGTTAGTATAGGTACTACTATAGGTAAGACTAGTATTTATATTAATAATTCCTAATTTACTAATATAGCTATTAATATTTAATATATCTAAGCTTAGAATTATATAATTTATATTATAAATTTTATTAGCTACTTAGTATTATTAAGGATATTATCTCTATTCTCTAATAATAATTATAACTTTATATTATTAGCTATTTAAAGTTTATAGTTGTTTTTAAGTAATATTAAAAAGAAAGCTATACTTAATAAAAATAAAGATAAAGATAATCACTAAGGGTAAGGAAATATTAGTTATAAAAACAAAAATTCTATAGATTTTAAAATATCCTTATATAGTAATAGTAATAATAGTAAATATATAATTTATTTAGGTAGGTTTAGTAGTATAATAGAATTATAGTATTATTTTAATAGTTTACTCCTTTTTACTTTTAGTATTAACTATATCTTTTATTAAAACCTTTTTAATTATAATAAGAATATATAAAGGGTAATATTTGTTCCTAACTATAGTTAATATAATTTTTTCCCTAATAATTCTATAAAAGTTATATTAATGTTTATAAAAAATAAACTAAAAAAGAATTAATTTATAGTAAATTATATATTATTCTTTAATATAAATTATAAAGGCTTTAAATAATATCTCTATAATTTATATAACTAAAATTACTTAGGCTTCTATTACTTAGGTTCTAGTTCTTACTATAAATATATTTTTAAGTAGTTTTAGCTTAGGTATTATTAATTATAAATAAATTAATATAAATTATACTACTAATTTTTCTTACTTATATAAAAATCTTTTAAATTTCTTATAATTTTTAGCCTATTTAACTAAAAAATTATAAGAATCTTTACTATAGTATAGGTAAAATTAGATAGCTAAATGCTTAATTAGTTATTATTACTTATAAGTTATACTGCTAATATTATTAGCTTAGATAAATTAATATAATTTCTATATATTTAAAATCTGTTTTTTTATAGGAGTTTCTTTTAATATTAACTAGAAAATAAGGTAAAATATAACGATAGTAACAAAATTAACAAAATTCTAGTTCTGGTTCTGGTTCTAGTTCTGGTACAATCGCAAACATGCAATTGCTACTAACTGTGACCGTGGTCATGATATGTTGTAGGATTCTTATCCCACCATTGTGCATGGTGGATCTGGCTACCAACTATATCTACGGGCACGTGACAGATGGGCATGGCCGCCGGGTCCCACCGCCCACCCCCCAAAGAGCTCCCGCTGCGGGGGAGAGGGGGGGGGAGAAGGAACGTCGGAACCCGCCGCCCAGTGTCCGTTGGCGTGGCGTGGCAATCATTTGATCCCGGCAAGTTGACGTCTTGTTTGCCGGTGCTCCAACACTCTGCGTTGGCTCTGATGCTGGTCTTGCCAGAACCGAGTCCAGTCCAGAGGAGGTGCCGTCCCGTCCTTTTTCCACAACTCTCGCAACAAAAACCACTTCCCCCAAGAAAAACATCCCTTCCTCAACACCACAAACACTCTCGTCATCCACTTGCCAGTCTTTCATTACCACCCAAGCAAACCCCGTCACGTTCACGTCCAGACCATGGCCAAAGACCCCATCACCTGCCACGTCCTCGACACCACCACCGGCCGTCCCGCCAAGGCCCTCCGCGTCCGCCTCGAGGGCGGCGCCTCCCCCCCCAAAACGTTTGAGTCCTCCACCGACGACGACGGCCGCATACGCACCTGGCTGCCCTACAGCTCCGACACCTCGGCGGGGGAAGTCCCCGTCTACACCCTCGACGACGTCCTCGGCCAGCTCGACGACGGGGCCTTCTCCACCTGGACCCTGCGCTTCGACACGGCGGCCTACTGGGCCGGCAACGGAAAGCAGCAGCACGAGACGGCCACCTTTTTCCCCGAGGTGGTGGTTGTCTTTCGCGTGGACAAGGGGCAGCACTATCACGTGCCCTTGTTGTTGGGGCCTTTTAGCTACACGACATATCGGGGGAGCTAGGGCATTCTTTGATTCTACGACCGGGGGGGGGGGTCCTTTTTCTTCTTTTCATTTCTCTTCTTGTTGCAATTGGCTTGCTGAAACTTGAAAGCGGGAAAGGGGGTAGAGCTGGAACGGTTTCGAGTTTTCGTTCTTTTTTTTTTTTTTTTTTTTTTGGCTTCATGGACTATGATATATTTAAATTCAGAATGAATGGCCCTGATACATCCCAGGCTTCCGTCGTCTGTATACATCATATCCATATCCAATATACATATGTATGTATATGCCGGGAGATGCATATGCTGGCGCCTTCTTTAGTATACAAGAAGGAGACGATACAGTGTCCAAGAAAAAAAGAAGTGAAAAGCGTTCCCGTCAAGTTGTCCGGCCAGAGGTACTGTATGCAAGCCGTACAACGTGTTTTTATCTTTTATAGTGCCAGTTTCATCCCGGTGATGGGCCCCAGCCAAGTATTCACCATCAACTCCATCGCTGCACAAAAAAACAAGAACCACATTAAAAAAAAAAAAAAAAGACAGACGGAGAGACAAAAGAATTATTGCAGTCCAAATCAATGCAAGTGGCCGTGATTTCGTAACATCGCCGAGGCATATTTATGTATATCCCCCAATGGCTTTGCCCTTCCTCTGATTTTTTTTTTCTTCCTTTCTTTACTCTTTCCCTAGTTTCGCTTCCACCTGTTAAACAGACCCGATTTGCGATGGTGCTCATCTGGTGATGTAGGCGGGGTCTCGTCCTCGCCCTTCTTGGAGCTGGAGTGCACACTATCGTCTTCATCCTTGGATAGGCGAAGACTGGTCGATGACTCATTGGAGTGGAAAGGATCTGGATTCTGATCCTTCCCGCCATCAGCGGCAACCTTGGAGAGAGACACTCCACTTCGCAGCGTTTCCGAGTGACGGTCAAGTGTCCCGCGACTGACAGTTCGTTTGCTGCTCTTCTTTAGGAACGAGAGGCGGTCCCGCTTCATTCTTCGTTCTGTGGAGACATCGTCGCCGGATAGTGAAGCGTTGGGGGAGAGGTCTGCATCAGGATGAGGAAGGGTAGTATTTCGGCCTAAATATGCGTTGAGAAAAAAAAAAGGGGGGGGGGGGGGGTTGCATCAGTATCAGGGTGCTTTGTTTCTTCTTATCGCTTCTTTTTTTTTTTTTGAACGCATAGAGTGGCTCGTAGGTAATTCCTCAACATGTTACACCAGAGAAAGACAAAACAAGTGGTCAAATGCCTCGGAATTACACTGAACCCACTATTGTACATGTGTGGTAGAGGAAATTGATCATCTCACATTTGTCAAAGGGCTCAGGAAACCCCGTATCTCTGGGTACTCGTTTTGTAGACGAGACCCGTGGCGGCGGCGGCTGAATTTCGATCTGGGGGATGGTGGAAGACCCGGTATTCACCCTCGATCGTGATTGCTGTCGCTCGAGCATGATGGTAGGTGGTGGTGACCGTATTGTAAGAGACAAGAATCCTCTATTTTGTTTGTTTTGTCTTTGCCGAAAGTCTGCCAAATTTCCTACCGCAACAGTCAAAATAGCATTCGAGAGGAAATTAGGAATTGGACGCCAGGAGGAAGGGAGACGTGAGATTAAATCCGAAAAGTTGGGGGTCTCACGTTGGCCGGGCTGACAATGAACAAGTATACGACGAGATGTCGACGTCAATGAATATGTTTCTGCTCGAAGAAGAGAAGAACAAGACGAGGAAGAAGAACACAGATAAAGACAAGAACAAAGACAAAGAGAAGGTGCTGTCAAGCCCAAGGGTCAAGAAAATTGCCTTTTTCGGTTGTTTCTTTTTCTCCCTTTCGAGGAAACACCACCGCTTTCGACGCCCGCCGTTGGCCGCTCGCGGCTCGCCAGAAAAATGAATCTGAATCAATGGATACCAGTACGTGAATTCAGTGATGCCAGGCTAGGTTCGGCCGCAGGGGAAGGTGGGCAGTGACACACAGCTCTGAGCTGACGGAACGGGTAGCGAAATGAAGGTCTGGGGTGGTTTGGTCGGTGATTAAGATGGGCACTAGTGAAATTGCCGCACAGTGCTGGGGCAAACCAATGTGTTTTGAAGAGAGTGATGGCAGCTGGGGCCTGGTAGGGTCTTGGACTCTCGAACGGGATTTGTTTTATTTATTTTTTTTGCTTTGTTTTTTTTTTGTTGACGGGGACAGGGACACGAAAAGAAAAGACAAAGGAAGACACAAAGGAAGAAACGAGGCAGAAAACCCAAGGGTCTGCAGTTCTGAACAGCGCCTAGTTGAGGAAGGTCTCGGTTGGGGAGCGCTTGCCTTTTTCTATCATTGATACGACCAGACATTTCTACAGAACATTCCTGGCGCCTAGACAGCGAAAAAAAAAAAAAAAAAAAAAGACTGCATGTGGCTCTGTGATCTTCCATGTCAGCGTCATCTTGCCGTGTCTCTTCTCTGCGGCGTGTACTGTATGTACGCAGCCTGCATCGTGACCGCATGGCGAACATTGATTCGCCGCAAACCCTGCATTGCATCCGCACGGATCGTCCAGGTTCCATCATCCATGGACTGGTGTTGCCCGGAACGCATAGGTGGAGCCTAATCAATGCGCGGATTATCATAAACCCGCGCTACGCGAGGGCTGCGGCTGTGCGCACTATTCACTACTTATTTTCTTATATATGTAAATTACTAAAGACTTAATATAGAAAAAATATTATAAATTTCTAGCATATTCTGCACATTAGTTATAAGCCTAGGAGGAAGTTAAAGAGACTCCCTATAACTAACGCTGCGCGCCTATATTATTAAATATATATATTTAAATCTCTTTTTATTCTCTTTTTAATAGTAAGATAACCTTTATTATAAGTTTATAGATTCTAGTGCTAATAAAAAAGCTTATATCTATAGAGCACTAGAATAACTAAATTAAAGCTTTTAAGGAAGTAGCTTAAGGGTTATTAATTTAGAATAAAGTAAACTCTATACTTTTAAAAAAAGAATTAAACCTTCCTAAGAAGCTAAAAGCTATTACTAAAAATAAATATATTTAATTTATTATAAAGCATTCTATAGATAATTATAAATTTATAATAAATAAAGCTTTTTAGTATTATAAATATAAAGGGGAGATTGCTTTTTATAAATATAAAGAGTAGGAAAAGAAAGATTAAGCTCTTTATTTCTAAATAGTAAGCTTTATTAAACTAAATATATACTTTATAGTATTAGATTCTTTATAAAGTAACCTTAAAAAGGGAGAAATCCCTTTAAAAAGGATTATTAAGCACCTTAAGGTATAATTCTTACTAGAAAATATAATTATAAAAGTAAAGATAGTAATACACTACCTTACACTCCTTTAGAAGGCTAAATATATAAATATATAACCTAACTACTAGATTAAATTATAGAATATGCTTTATTAAAGAGCTCTATAAAATAATATTAATAAGGTTTAAGGACTAAATATAATCTATAATTTCCTTTAAGCGGTTAGAATGCACTTTAAGCCTTCCTAGGTAAGAGTAAAGCTTATTAAACTTATTAAATACTCTAATTCTCTTCCTAAAGAGATAATACTATAGAGTATTGCTAATAAATTTATAAAATACTATAAGGCAACTTAAACCTTTAAGATATTAGCTAGAAAAGGAGTCTACGCTATACTAAGCATACACTTTAATAATAAGAGTAAGAGTAAGGCTAAAAAGAGAATAAAGAGCTATAACTATTTATATAGAAAATTATATAAAAGGCATGCTTAAAAGCTAAAAGAATGTAAGATTTTATATTAAGCTATTATAGAGAAAGAGACTAACCTTTATTATAAGCTAATAAAAAATAAACTTAATAAGGCTAAATAAAGCTATAAGAGCTCTTATTAGGAGACCCTCTATACTAATATTAAGAAAAATAGATAGACTAAAAGGGCCTTATATAAAGATAAAGGAGGCTTCCCTAAAGTAATCTTAGTAGTAATTCTTAACCCTAACTTAGTTAGTATAGATAAACTACTAAAGGCAGTCTTTATAACACTAAAGCATAAGGAGTATATACTATTAAAGAGTATTCTTTTTAATAACTATAAAGTAATATATA
>AFRA01000796.1:0-17885 GCA_000223055.1 Claviceps fusiformis PRL 1980
TTCCTTTTTTTTTTCGTTTCCTGCTTTCTTTCCTCTTCTTTTGCTTCCTTTTACTTCCTTCCCTTTCCTGTCTGTTCTCTCCCTCTCTTTCTCTCTCTCTCTTTTTTTATTCAATTCGTATTCCGACAGGGACACCGAAAAGCAACCAAAAACGATGGAAGCGTTTCTTACGATGCTGCATCGTACGACTTTTCATCAAGTGTGTTCCGGATGGAAGGGTGATTGACATTCCTCATGGTTCTTTGTGGTAGTACACGTGCATAAAGACTCTGAGCATTGTCGGGAATGTTGTGGGGTAGCACCAGACCCAGTCTGTTGCTGTTCCTACTCTATCCTTGTGACGGGTCAAAAAGCTTTCTTTATTAAAGACATTCTGTCTCCCTTTTTCTTTTTTTTAAAAAAAAAAAATTAGATGAGATTGCCAGTCATTGAACCTAAATGAACCTACACGGAAGGATCGCGGTCCGCCGGGATCTCCATCTCAAAGGATCCTTGTTTGGCGATGCTCACTGCTTACATAAAAATGTACCGACTGCGTGGCCTGCTGAAAAATAGCCAAATGATAGGGAATATTATTATTGTTGTTCTAGCTAAGTTCCCTCCATATAGCTAATACTAAATGATACACGTATATTCGCTGGTTCGACCCACTTCTTACTACTAAGGTTAATCTATCTCCTAATAGACTCCTTAGGTTTAGAAAGTAGTATTAACCCTAACATTAAAATAACTCTAATATACTTTATTTAATTAGTTTAAGGTTCTTTTAATTTAAATTTCCTTATTTTATTAAATTCTATTTATTTAGTTTTAATAGTTTTAATTATTTTAATTAAGTAATATATTATTTTAAATTATTTATATATATTTTTTAACTTAAGCCTTTTATTAGTAATTTTACTTTATATATTATTAATAATACTTATAACTTTACTTTAAATAACTTTCTTTAAATTTTATTAAACTTTTCTTTTAATTTATTTTCTTTATTTATTTTTTTCTAAACTAAACTACTTACTTTAAATATTTAAATATTCCCTTTATTTATTTTATTCTTTTATTAGTTAATTTTATTACTTAATATTTAATTTTATAACTTATTTTTTAAATTTAGTTTTTATAAATTAATTTTTTTTATTAATTTTAAATTAATTAATTTAAATACTTTTAATTAAATAAGTTTTTTAATTTTTTAGTATTTAAAAAATAGTTTAAATTTTAATATAGCCTTAGCTAATAAAGTTAATATTTTAATTATATACTTATTATTTAAAACTATTATAATATTTAATAATATTTAATTTTATAAATTAAGTAATACTTTATCCCTTTTTATTACCTATTTTATTAATTAATTTTTTATTAAATATATATTTCTTTCTACTAAACTAATTAAAAATAAATAAAATATTAGCTTAAATATTATATTTATTTTATATTCTTTTATTATTAATTTAAATTTTAAGTTTTTAAAATATAACTTATTATTATAATAAATACTCTTTAGCTACTTAAAAATAAAGCTTTAGTTTAAGCTTTAAGCCTTTATTATTAAATCTTCTATTACCTTTAAATATAACTATACTAATATAAATTATATTATATAGTTTATTATTACTAAAATATAAGTATCTTTATTTATAGCTTTAAGAGTAATTAGTTTTAAGTAGTTTATTACTACTAGTCCCTATAGTTTAAGTACTATAATACTATATAGGTTAACCTTTAATAATCTAACCCTTATTTATTAGTAAACTAAATAAGAATAATAATAATTTACTATATTACTTTATTAATTAAGCTAGTAAAATTATCCTTAAAGCTTCTAAAGAGTTATAGCTATTCTAAAATAACTTAATATATTATAAGCCTTTTATAATTTAATTAGAATATCTTTTAATAATATATATTTAGCTAGGGATTTATTTTATTCTAAATAATATAATATTTAACTTATAATTTAATATTTTAGTAATTTTTATTTTACTAGTTATTTTTATTTATTTAAAATTTCCTATAGGCTATAAATAATTACTATAAAAACCTTTTTATACTATTTTAATTCTAGCTAATTATTTAAAGATTTTTTTAATTTTCTAACTACCTTAAAATTTAAAGGTTTCCCTTTTAATAACCTTAGGTTATTAGTAACCCTTTTTATTAAATTTATAATTATTATTATTAGTTAATTATTTATAGCTATAATTACTATAATAAATAATTTTTCTCCTAAGTTATATAATTTTAATCTTAGTTTATTTAGTAATTTAAATATTCTATTAGCTATCCTTATTATTTTTATTATATTTAGTTAATATATATATTATATATTTAATTTTTAAAGTAAATTAATTTATTTAGCTACCTTACTATATATTTATAATAAATTAGCTATTAAGTTAATAATTCTTTTATAATTTATATAAACTTTTAAAGAATAAGGAAATATATTAATAAGCTATTTAGTCTCTTTTAACCCTACTACTACTATATATATCTCTTTTTTTAGTATAAAGTATCTTCTTTTATTATTTCCTAATTAATTTAAAAGCTATATAATAATTCTTACTTTATTAAAATTTAAGTCTAATATACTAGTTTCTAGTTTTATATCTTTTATTTAAAATAATACTCTATTTATACTAGTTTTTAAAGTCTTAGTAGCTAAATAAAATTATACCTTTAGCTAGGCCTTAAAAATAGTATTTACTTAAATACTTTTATAGAATTTTAGTAAAGCTTTTTAAGTATTATTAGTTTATTTAAATTTATCTTTTAAAACTTTTTATTACTAAATAAATAGCTTATTTATTAAAGTAGTTTTTAGTATATTCTAAAAAAAGGCTTTTTTAATTACTTATACTAAATTAGCTCTTTTAGAAATAAATTTTTATAAAAATAAAGTAAGGTAAATAAGGGTTAATATATTATTTTAAGATTAAAAAGGATTCTTTTTAAAATATTCTATTAATTCCCTAAACTAGTCTTTATACTTTCTAGCTAAGTAAATTTTACTATTTAAAATAAAAAAACTAATATATTTAACTTTAAATATAAATAAAGTTATCTTTATTTTACTAAAACTAATTAAAGCCTAAGTTACTTATAGTAAATACCTTTAGTATATAAAATTAAAATAATTATTTTAAGTCTTTAACCCCTAATTATAGTTATTTATATATATTTTAAAAGGTATTTTTAAGTCCTTTATATAACTTAATAAAGATAAGTATTTATTACTATCTTTAAAAAATAGGTAGCTAAAGGTTAAGTCTTTAAAATAAGTATATATAAAAGGTAAACCTATTAATTCCTATTTTATATTATTATAGTAGTATATACTATTTACTTTTATAAAGGTAGTTTTATATTAATTTAAGGAATATATACTTATTTTCTAAAATTTATTTATAATAGTTATTTAAAATAAAATCTTTAAGTATTTATAGTAAAGTAATTCTAAATTAGCTTTTATATTATAATAAGGGTACTTTAGTTTAATACTTTAGCTATTTATATTTTAATAATTATATATTACTTAATAGTTTATTTTTTTTAATTACCTAAAGGTATTTTTTAACTTATTTTTACTTAATATTTTTAAAAAAAAGAGTTAAAGCTATTTATTTACTTACTCCTTTAAATATTAATCTAATATTTTTTATTACTAAAAATACCTTTCTTATAAATAGTTTTTATAAACCTTTATATTAATATTACTTTTACTTATATAGCTTTACTTTTAATATTAATAAAATATAATATTATAGTAGGTTTATTATTTATATATTCTTTAATTTTATAATAAAGTATTCCTTATAGGTATAATATAACTATTTAATTATTATTCTTTAGGTATTATTTCTAGCTTTTAACCCTAAAGTAATATTTATTTAATTAAACTAAATATTAATTTTTTTTAGTCTTAAAGTGCTTAAAGCTTATTCTAAATTAAGGTTATAATACCTTAATAAATAATTTATTTATTATAGCTTATTTTTTATTTTTTAGTTATAGTATTATTATATTACCTTACTAGTAATAGCTATTAGTTCTATATTTTATTAGTTATTAGGCTTAAGCTTATATTCTTAGTCTTTAATTAAGTTAACTATTAAGTTATTTAAACCCTACTTTACTAGTTTAGTTAATTTACTTAAAATCTTTAATAGGTTTAATTCCTTTAGTTTTATTAGTTTAACTTCTTTAGTTTAAATTAAATTATTATATATATTAGTAATAATATCCCCTATTTTCTCTTCCTTTCTTTTACCTCTCTTTCTCCTTAAATCCTCTTTTAAAACTTTTTATACCTAATTTATTAATTAAATATTAATCTTTTTAAATAAATTTAATATTTTATTATTTATATAATAATATTATTTAACTATAGCTAATATTTTCTTTTATAATAATAAACATCTCTTTACCTAACTCTATATAATATTTTATACTAAGGTTATAGGTTTTATAGGTTTTTTTAAATAATAAAAGGCAATAAAGTTTATTAATTATAAATACCCTCCTTCTACTACCTATTTTAGGTCCTAAAGGACTATTATAGTCTTTATATTAAGGCCTTTAACTAAAGAGTTCCTTTAGTTATATTTTATATTACTAATATATATATTTATAATATTATTTTCTATTTTATTCTTTACTAATTATATTATTTAACTTCTAAAAATTCCTATATTATATTAAACTAATATATATCCCTCTTTCCCTCTTAATTTAGTAATTTATAACTCTAAATATTATTACTTAAAACTTCTTTCTTTATATTAAATTAAGGAATCCTTTACTAATATCTATTAATTATTATTATTAATTTAATAATTAAAGCTAATACTTCTTTTTTATAAATAAATACTAGTTATATTATTTATAGTTATTTATTTCCTAAATTCTTTATTTCTATAAATTTATAAACTTTATTAGTTAAATTATATAGTATTTATTTTACCTTTTTTAAAATTAGTTAATTATTTTCTAGAAACTTAATTACTATATCTAGTTTAGTTCTTTTTAAAATATATACTTCCTAATTCTATTAAAATAGGTTTAGATATAAGTAAATTAAAATAGTTTAAGTAGTTTCTCTAACTTCTATAATACTTAACTTATTTTCCCTATAATATTTTACTATATTTATTTATTTTAACTATACCTTTTTTAATAAAAGGTTCTAATCTTATTAAGTAGGTATAATATAGAAATAAATAAAAGCTTATATTTCTTTAACTATAATTTATAAATATATATATAAGTTAATAAAGTAAACTAAATTATTAGCTATTCTAATTAATCTCTTCTCTTTAAGTTCTACTTTAAAGAGGTAGTATTTTAAAAGGTAGTTCTTATTTACTAGTTCTTGCTTAAACCTTTATTTAATAAAATAGAATTATATTATACTCTCTTTATATATATTATAATATATCTTAATATAAAGGCTACTTATTTATTTAGTTTAGCTATATTATTATATATTACTACTAAATATATAGCTTCTATAGAACTTAGGGCTTTATATTCTAAATAAACTACTTTCTAATATAATATTATTAAATATATTATAATAGTTTTTATATTTTTACTCCTTAGTTTTTTCTAGTATTATATTAAGTAACTTAACTACTATTAAATTATTAAAGCTAACTATAAAAGCTATAGAATACTTACTAAGATATTAGTATCCTTTTGTTATGGACTAGCCTAGATGGCGACTACAATCTAGTGTCAATGAAGTTATTATTATCTATAAGGGGGAAGGAAAGGTTACTATCCCCCTCCACTATGTGTCTAGCTTATATATAATGTGTGCTTATAGGGTTTGCCCTCTAGGTAAGGTAGGTTACCTTATATGCTCCTTATATACTCCTTTTCTATTCTACTAAGGATCTAAGCCTCTAGCTTAAATCTATTATATAGCCCCCTACTATACTATTCCCTAGCTATAAGACAGTTAGTAAATAGTTAAGTTATAATAACACTATTAGGTTATAAGTAATATACCCTACTAAGCAAAACTATATATCCTAGCTAGTTTTAATTTAGTACTTAGTGTTAATAAAATAAAACCTAAAATAGAAACTTAAATAAAAAATCCTAGATTAGCAAGCTAATTATATTCTAAATATTAACTATAAATCTCTTAGTTAGCTCCCCTAAGCTTATTAGTATTATCCTATTATTATTCTTACTACTAATATCCTATATTTATTAAGCCTTTTATTTAGATATTAATTAACACCTATTTATTCTTTATTATTATTTAATATCTTTCCTATATACCTCCTATAATAATAATAAATAATCTACTACTACTATTTACTAAATCTAAATAGTAAGCTCCTTTATCCCTACTACTCTACCTATTCTAAAAAAACTAAGGTTATAAGATTATATTTACTACTACTAATACTTCTCCTCCTTCTCCCCTACCTCTAAATAGCTACTATATCTTAAGCTATTATAAAATAGAAAGTAACTTAAAGAATAAGTTATACGCCCCTATAGATCTCTCCTAGCTAGATATTTAGTGCTTATTTTATATTCTCTATATAATAAATAATAGCTTATTTTTATATATACTAAGCCCTAAGCACTTCTATAAAAAGTGCTAAAGGAGGAAATTAACCTATATAAGGGATACTACTATATTTACCTAAAGTCCTACTCTTTACTGCCTTACCTATAAAATAGTAATAGCTATCTACTATAGTAAAGCTATAAAAGTGCCTTATATTCTTACCTATAATGCTCTTAATAGTAAGAGGAAAAAGGTTATTTTAAATAAGCTATTTAAAGCTTTATATAACTATTTTACTACTACCCTATATACTATAAAAAAGTATACTATACCTACTATTACTACTAACTTCTTACCTATACTATCCTTCTATTTACTAACCTAACCCTAGTTTACTATTAGTAAAACACTTTTATATTTACTACCTATTCCTATTATTAATTTTATTACTATTTATTTATTAAAGATTAATATTAACTATACTAATACCTAGTTATTTAAGGTATAGCGCTAGGTTAAATAATTAATACCTATATATTAAGATTTATTTACTTAGCTTTAGTTATATTAGCCCTCCTTACTAACTTACTTACTACTATATTTAGAAGAGTAGGTATATATACCTATACTGCCCCCTTTTATTTTATTAGGTATAACACCCCCTCCTACTGCTATTATGCCTTCTCTTATTACTAATACGCTTTCTTCTACTAATACTATAATACTACCTACTATTTACTAGCTTCTAATATTTATAATATTTATGCCTAGGCTACCCTTAGGTATCCTTAGTTCTATATTATAAAGGCCTAACTTATCTCCTACTAGCTAAGAGTTACCCCCTTTACCCCCCCTTAGCTTACTCTTTATAGCTATATTAGCTAGGTACTATAAAAAAAAAAGAAGAAAAAAAGGGTTTAGCTAATAACCTTACTTAAGTAATAGTAAGGTATAGGAATATTATAACTAGATTAGAGCCTATATAGGGCTTAGTAGTGTTAAAGTTTATATTAAATAATATACTATATAGTATTAATTAAAAGTTATAACGCACCCCCCTTAGTTTATTATTAAAATATATATTTTTTTATTATACTTTAAAATTTATTAATACCTTAGTATTTTTTAGGTTTTTAAGTAGCTTTTATATTAGCTATATATAGCTAACTTATTTAACTAATATATTATAGTAGCTACCTTAACCTTTAGTATTCTTTATAGCTAGGATAGACTTAACCTAGTACTTATAGGGTATATCTATACTATTATCTTAGGGCTAAATAAGGCTTAGTTAAGAGTTAAGTAAGACTTAAAAAGGGAGTGGATTATTTACTATATATTTAATTAAATTAATATAAAAGATAAAGTAAATACTGCTAGGGATATTTAGTTTAATAATAAAGGGTATAAAAGCCTTAAGTATAGTGTATTTAGCTATAATTTAGTTTAACTTCTTACTTAGGTAAAGGGTTTAAATATTATAAAGGCTAAGCTAAACCTTATTACTAGCTTAATACTATTTTATAGAGTAGTGTAACTAATTAAAAGACTTTTATTAATATTATTAGGTAAAATTAATAGTAGCCTAAATAAGCGCTATCCCTTACTTAATATACTTAAGAAACTAGACTGCTTACCACTTAGGGGATATTTAGCTTTGTATAAAAGCTAGTATATACTATACTAAATTAATATTAAACCTATAAAGGGCTATGTATATACTAAGGCTAGTAACTAATAAGTTATAGTTATTAAGCATAAGCTAGCACACTACTAAGTATATAGGCTAGTTTATTTAGGTAAAAGAGACTATAATATATAAAACTACCTAAACCTTTTAATTTATATATTTTATACTCCTATTAGTCTATAGGTAGTAGGATATAAAGAGGAGCTACTAAGTCCCTATAAAGAAGTATAGTAATAACTAAAAGCTACTTACTTAGTCTAAGCTATAGTTAGATATAATACTTAGAGAGAACCTATAGAAACGCTACTAGTAGTCTAGAAAGCATTAAGTATATGCTTTAGTGCTTATACTTATTATAGCCTCTAACTAAATATACTTAAAGAGGCAGTTTATAATAACTATTAGAAACTAAAGGGCGTCTAAAGAGTTAGCTAGGAGGTTAGTTATAAAATCTACTAATATCTATAACTAGTACCTATTTAGCGCTAGGATAGGCTATAGGAAGCCCTAGCATAAGCGCTAGCTCTTATAAGCTTTATAGTAGTAGTAATTCTATATATACTGCGTAACGTCTATTAATATACCCTCCTAGTAATAATTGCAATAGAGAGCCTAAAAGGTTATATTCTTTCCTAAGTAGCTTAATAGGGATAAGTTATAAATTTATTAAATTAATATAGTAGTTAGGGGCTTATACTATAGTGCCTAAAGGTAGCTATAGAATAGCAAAGCCTTATAAGTATTAATTATATAGTCCCTAACCTACTAGTATATAGCTACCTTAGTAGGAAATCTCTAAGCCTTTAATTATACTACTATAATCTTTAGGTAATATATAGAATTAGCTTATATACCTTAATTCTAAAGGCTTTAGAGATAGTTATTTATAAAGAAGTTATAGCCTTATAGGTTAACTATTATATTACTAGTTAAGGGCTAGTCTTACTTTAGTGCTAGGGCAGAAAGGGTATAGAATAGCTATAATAAATATATAACTAATATTAAGTGTAGTAATAGCTAAGCTAATATAAGGGCCCTTAATTTATTCTACTTATAGTAAGATAGTGCGTTAGGGTAGGCTACCTAAGAGCCTAATTAGTAGTAAAGGTAAAAATTAAAGAGAGAGAGAGTCTCTACTTAATATACCTAACGTTTTAATATTTTCTAAGGGCTAGTAAAGTATTCTAAGTTCTTATAGTTAGTAAGGATTATAAATAGCCTAAAAACACTATAAAGCTTAGTAAACTATACCTTAAGGTATAAAATAATGCTAAGCAGCTCCTTATTATAAATTATATAGTTCTGTTAAGGGGCTATAAGCTAAGCAGAGTGATAGGCAATAGGTTATAGGATACCTACTATATTATACTATAAAAGGCAACCCTTAATAGCCTCCCCTAATGCATTAGCCTTTACTACTATATCTAAGGTAGGGTCCTATTAGGCTAGGATTAGAGCTAAGGAAAATGTATCCTTAAGGCATTAAAAGGCTATTTAGTAAGCTAAAGACTAGATAAATAGGGCGCCCTTCCTAGTAAAGTTAAGTAAGAGTTTAATAAAGTTTAAAAAGTTAGCTATAAATTCCTAGTAAAAGTTTATAAAGCCTAAGAAGCTACGCATACCCTATAGCTATATTAGTGCCTTCTATTTATAAATAGCAGCTACCTTAGCTAAGTTTAGTTACACTATATAGCTAGCTTATACTATAAACCCTAGGTACTTAACCTTAGTTATGCTAAAGGCACACTTACTAAGGTTAAGGTATAGGCTAGCCTATTAGAGGCAGGAAAGGATCTCCTTAGTACACTATATATATTTCTTATATATACTACTAGTGTAAATAAGGATATTATTAAGATAGGCTATTATATAAACCCCTAACACATCCTCTAAGGCGCTATTAATATAACGTTAGAATGTTATAGGTGCTTTAACTAGGCTAAAGGGGCAGATAAGCTATTTAAAAAGGCTAAAATATATATAAAAGGCTATAAAAGCCTTATCCCCTTATATAATATATAAGTAATAAAAAGCAATATAAATATTTAATTTAGTAAACCACTAAGCACCTACTAGGGATTATAAAGTCTCCTTAATAAGCAGCAATAAATACTAGTCTTAATCTATAATTTTATTTAATACCCTATAGTCTATATAAAAACACTACCCTTTACCTACTTTTTTAACTAAAAGCATTAGTATAGCTACTAAAGAGAAGGAAGCTTTAATCTAGCCCTTATCTATAAGGTTTACAATCTATTTTTATATTTCTAGTAGCTAGTCTTAAGGTATATTATAAAGTAGCGCTTAAGGCAGATCTAATAGGCTACTATTAGGGTTTTAATATAGTTAAATATAGTGGTTAGCCTACCTCTAGTAAGGAGGAAGAGCATTAGCGTTTTTATAGCAAAATAAATCCTTAAAGTTAGCTAATTTACTTAATAAAAAGGAGAGGTCCTTATTCTCTTTTAGGACTACTAAGTCTACTATAAATATAAGAATAATATTAATCTCCTATAGGCTTATAGATATAACGCTGCTTATTTTACCTAACTACAGAGCCTAGCAAGCTAATTTTATATAAACTAAGCCTATAATAGCAGTTATAGGTAAGGCTACCCTTTAGGCATTTAAGGCATAAATCTCTAAGCTACCCTATATATAGACAATAAGGAGGCATTAAGTAGTATATAATATAATATTATTTTAGGCTATTTATAGCGCCCTTAGGATATAGTCTTATAAAAAGCCTAGGATTATATAGGCTACTATAGGGAATAATTAGCTATTTAGGTTAGCGCTAAACTAAATAAGGTAAGTAATTCTTAGGCGCTAGAAGGCATTAGTATAACTACACTATATAACTATTATAGCAGTAGTTAGTGTATATAGTTAGGCTAAGGTAAGGCGTTAAAGGCCTAGCCTTTAAACTATTTATTTACTTATAGTAGTATAGTTATTATAACTACTATTTACTTAGGTATTAATAAACTTAGAATTATTATATAGAAAAGGAAGGAGGAATAGTGCCTTCTTTATATAATATTTTATCTCTCTATAAATATCTAAGCTAATACTATTATAGGTATAGTATAGACTAATACTACTAATATATATTCTACTGCTAAAACTTATATAATAAGGCTATCTTTTTTTAAACTAAAGTTATTATTACTACTTAGTGCTTTCTTATTAAAGGTATTTAAGGCTTTAATATTAGGACCCCCTATTAGGTAATAGGTAGGAAGCTATGTATAGTTTTAGATAAGGTAACTATTACTACTATAATATAAATATTAGTAGGTAGCCTTATAGCGCTTAATAATATTCTATAAAACCTAGGTTACCTAGATTGCGCCCTTAGTGTCTATAGGCTTTATACTTAACCTACTCCTACTAAAGGATTTATAACCCTACTTAAAGCCTAAAAACCTAGTAGAATTAATACTTATTATAGCTATATTACTATTCTAGTTATATTTAGTTTAAGTATAATAATAAGCCTTAACATACTCCTTAATCTAATATAAGTTAATATCTAAGGCAATACTATAGTATTATATAACTACTATATAATAGTTAGAGTAGGGGATATTATAGCCTATATAGTAATCCCTTATCTACTTATTAAGTCTAACTTAGAGCTAGGTAAGTTTCACTATATCTACCTAAGTGCTCCCCTTTATAAGGTATAACTTCTATTTAAAATAAATAAAGAAATCTATAAACTATTTATTTAGGCATTATTTTAGTTAGTTTAACTCTATAACTATATATTTCTTTTAATAAAGGTCTATAAATATAGTATTAAGGTATTTAAAGAAATAGCTTAGTATATATTAGTAGTTACTACTTAGCTTAAAAAATAAAGCTATTTATACCTAAATCTTAAGCAATAGGTTCTAGTAAATAAGGAACTACTTATTATAGTTAGTGCTAATAAAGTCTAAGTTAGCCTCTAGCTTATATACTATAAGGCTCTATTAAGCCTAAAATAAGGCTCTATTCCTATTATAAAGGTTCCCTATTAGGAGTAGCTTACACTTAAGTTATACCTAGTCAGCCTACGTTAGGGCATCTATGTAGAATACCTAGTTTATTATAGCTATATAGTAGTATAGTTTCTTAAGCTAAGCCACTAATAAAGCAATAGTTTTATAGAGGTAGTATAAGTCCTATATATCGCCTAATTAGGCTACCTATTTATAATACTAAGGATCTATTACGCTACCCTTATAAAGATAGATATTATAAGTAGCGTTATAATAAATAATAATTATTATAAACTAGCCTAAATAGCGACTATAATTTAGTATTAATAAAGTTATTATTATTTATAAAGAGGAAGGAAAGGTTACTATCCCCCTCCACTATATATCTAGCTTATATACAATATATACTTATAGGGTTTACCCTCTAGGTAAGGTGGGTTACCTTACATGCTCCTTACATGCTCCTTTCCTGTTCCGCTAAGGATCCGAGCCTCTAGCTCGAATCCATCACACCTTTAACTATTTACCTAAGTTAAATATAGGAACCCTATACTTATTTATTACTTTAATATTCTTTAATGCTAATCTATATCTTAGAGTGGGATTTATTAAATCTATATTATTTATTCTATTTCCCTTTATAACTTATTATAGTATTAAATAACCTACTAAGGCTATAAATAAGCCTTTTACTAGTAGTATATATCCTAGTCCTTAAATTTAGTTTAGGTAAGGTCTTAATAATAAAAGTAAGCATTAAAATTCCTCTATAAATATCTTACTTATACTTAATAAAGAGTTTTAAATAGTTCTTTAAAAATTCTAAAAGCTTTAAGTAATTAATTAATTACTATATCTACTTTTTAAATTTAAATCCTTTACCTAAGGCTTTTTATTTAAGTGCATTAAATTTACCTAATATTATTCTATCCCTTTAATTATACTATTTTAATTTATTAAATAGGTATTAATAATAGCTAAAGCACTAGTTATATTATTTCTAACTTCTTCTACCCTTAGGTATTAGTATTCTAATATATTATAGACTCTATTTACTCTTAACTACTAGCTATAGGGTAGCTAGAGATTCCTATTACCTAATCTTTTAATATAATTTACCTTTATATTAATAGGTTAGTTTAAAACTAAAGGTTTTATATTTTAAAAATATATATTACTTATAAAGTTAGTTTTTATTCCTAATTTTAATTCTTTTCTTTATTCTCTCTTTATTTAAGCTAAATTCTAGGCCTATTAATTTTTCCTATAATTAAATTTATTTAAAGGATACTTATTTTATTATTAGTAATTATATTCTATATACCCTTACTTACTATATAAAAAGCATTAAAAGTAGTTAGGGCCTCTCTATAAATTATTTAAGTAATTTCCTCTATTACTTTATTATAGATTCCTATCTCCTATATTATACCCTAATTATTTAAATTAACTATATAGTTAGTTTAAGTTATTTATAGCTTAAGTATTAAAAGCCTTTATTTTTTAAATAAGTTTAATTATCTCTTAGTTCCTTTTAGTTTATTATTTTATAATTAACTTATCTTTTTTCTTTTATTTTTTAAGAATTAATTAAAGTAAGTTAAATAATAAAAGAGTTAAATTATTCTTATATAGCTAATTAATTTTATTCTTTATAAAGTTTTAATAGTTTTATAAGATTAACTTAATATTATTTATTATTAAATCTTTAAATACTATATCTTTATACTATTTTACTAAAGTAAATAGCTTATTTAAAAGTTATTCTTATAGGTAAATATTTATATCTCCCTTAGCTAAATATAAAATAAAATTAGTAAGTAAAACTTATTATATATTTACTTAAACCTTTAAACTTAACCTTTTTACTCTTTAAATATAAAAGTTAAGAGATTCCCCTTTCTCCTTTTAAAAGCAGAATACTTTTTATTTAGTAGCTATTTCTATATATAGATTTAATTCTAAAAATTTCTCTATAAACCTAAGGATTAGGATATCTTATTTTCTTTCCTTATAGTTTAGGTCCTTATACTATAAAGCTACCTTTCCTCTTAATCCCTATATAAAATAATATCTAGCTACTATTTACCTATAATTTAGTATACTTACTATAGCTACTATTACTTTATAGTAGTTAATATAATCCTAGGTAGGCCTATCTTTAAATTATTTACTAAAAGTAAGCCTACTAATGTAGGCTAGTGCTAATAGTGAATTTATTATAATTAAATATGAAGATATAAAGTTAGACTATAAGGAAATAAATTTATAAAAGGGATATAGTAAATTAAAGACTTATATAAAGGGTTTAAATTTATTTAATAATTCTAACTTCTAAAGGTTTAGAGTTTAACCCCTTCCTTAGTTAATATCTAGGAGCTTATCTCTTCTAAATTAGTTAAATACACTAAATAAGTCTCTTTTTATTTCTAAGTTATACTTATTTCTAAGATATAAATTAGAATCTAGTAAGGATAAGTTAATAACTAGAAAATCAGTATAACCTATATCTTTTAATACTAACTTCTAAATAGCCTAGGAAATATAATATATTTAGGTTTTAGGTTTTAAATCTAGGTCTTTATAAAGAAGTCTACTATATAATTATTATATTAAAAAAGAAAAAAAACTTAAGAATTATATAAAAGAAATAAATAATTAAGAATAAAGCAAACCTAAACTAAATTCTTAATTTATACCTTATTATCTCTTAAGGAAAAATAAAAAAACTATTAATTTTAAAGAAAAAAAAATAAAAGTTATTCTTCTCTTAAAAAACAAATTAGTATAAGGTCTTCCCTTTTTCCTTTACTTTTATACTTCCCTTTTTTATACTATTCTTTCTTTTATTTAATTAACTTTTCTAGTCCCTACTTAATTTACTATACTAATTTAAGGTTCCTCTCTACCTATCTTTACCACCCTATATTTAATTTCCTTTAAATCCTTAAATACTACTTTTATATTTTAGGTAACTTCTTTATTTTATTCCTTTACTACTACTATTACTTCTTTATAATTTTCCTATACTAATTAAATTAACTTAATATAGTTTAATTAAATTAGTATTACTAAGTTTAATAAAGGGTTGTCTAACTTCTCTTTATATCCCTAATATATATTATATTTTAAATAAATCTATAACTCTTAATATATTTTATATTTAGAATTATTATTAATTTATATTAAATCTACCTATATAATTATTTACTTTAGTAATTATTCTTTCTTATCCTTTTCTTTCTTATTAAAGTTATTTTTATTTATTATATTTATATTATTTTCTTCTATTTCTTTAAGTTTCTAAGTAATATAATAAGTTAGTAATAAAGGCTTTAATTCTATTATAAAGAACCTATTCCCTATATTCCTAAATTTATTATTATTACTTAAGTTTCTATCTAAACTAGAATTATCTTCTACTCTCTCTATTTTATATTCTAGTTTAATCTTCTTTTTATTATTATATAATTTCCCCTTTACTCTATATTTAAGCTTAGTAGGAGTTATCTTAAGTAATAAAGTCTTTTTTACTAAATATAGTAATACTTTAATCTTAAGCAGTTTATTAATAGGTATATTTAGTAAGTATACCTATATATACTTAGGCAAACTAAGGATTTAGCCTTTACTATAAGTCTTTTTTATATTTTCTAACCCCTAGATAATTAGCCTAAGCACTAAGGATGCCTTTATAGTTAGCTCTTTATATATAGTTATCTTAAAGGGTTTCTTCTTTTAAATCTTTAAAATTATTTATATTAATTTATAAAATAATAAGTAATTAGTTATCTCTCTATTAAAGCCTAGGTTTAATTCTTATTTTAAACGCTCCTTTATAATAAATTATACTACTTTATTAGAAGCCTTTTTCTAAATATAGTCTAAGTAATATTTAATAACTTTCTAGTCCCTTACTTATATAAACATTGCTAGCCTAATCTTTAGGTAGACTACTTTTAATGTCTTATTTTTTAGTTTTATTATTCTAGTAGTCTTAAAGTAAACTAGAACCTAATAAGAGAGAAAAAAAGAAAAAAAAAGAATAAATAGAATAATTTAGGGTTAATAGATCTATATTAAATAGGTCTAATATATTTTATAAAAAACAAAAAAAATAAAGAAAAGAGAAAAAGAAAAAAAATAAAGCAATAAAGATAAGAGGAAAGAAAAAAAAATAAATTTTAAGACTTAACTAAATAAAGCAGGTAGAGTAAGTATATATAGGGCAAATATAAAGTAAGGTTAAAGTAATTATCTAAGTTCTATATCTATTATTCTATTAGGTAGCTATTTTTATTACTATTACTTTAGAACTAGTTATTTAACTAATATATACTTATAGCCTTATCTATAGTCTTTTAAATCTTTCTATTAATTACTATTAATATTATTTTACCTAGTTTTACTTTATCTATTTAAGGTTAAATCTCTTTTAATCTTATTACTTATTTCTTAAGTCTAAGTTTCACCCTAGTTTATTCTAGTAAATTTACCTCTAACTTTTTAATTTATTAGTTATATAATAACTATTATTTTATTCTAGCTTTCTCTAGTTTCTCTAGTTTTTTATTTATAACCTATTATTCTTTTTTTTATAGTAAAATCTATTCTTTTATTATTATTATCTTCTTTTCTAGCTTAACTCTTAATTCCTAAGATTATTATAGTTATTTTTCTAATTTAAGCACTAACTCTCCTAATTATTATAGTTATTCCTTTAGTTTATATACTCTTTCCTCTATTTAGGTTCTTACCCCCCTTAGCTTATTTTAATTATTTATTATACTTTTTTAAGTTTAGATTTCTCTTTATATTATTCTCCTTTTATTATTAAAATATCTTTACTTATTAAAAGATCTACCTAATATCTTCCTTAGTAAATATTCTATATACTTATTTATTAATATATTCTTTTAGTCCCCCTTTTAATTTAAATACTATTCTATAGTAAATATATATATTTTTATTTATTTAGTCTATTATACTAAATTAACTATAGTTACCTCCCTTTTTATAGTATTCTAACCTATTCTAACTTAGATATAGCCTTCTATACTTTTTATAATAAAGTACTAACTTCTTTTTAATTAATAATTTAGTTAGTTTAAGTGATTTAAATAGTTTACTATCCCTTAGTTTTATTCCTAATTTATAAATTATAATTTAAGCATTAAGGTTTATTTAGGCTTACCCTATTTAGATCTTTTTTTTCTTTTTTTAAATTTTAAAATTAGCATAAACTACTGCCTTTATACTAATACCTTTTCTTTACTTATTCTTAGTATTTAAGTAAACCTAATAAACCCCTATATTTTTTAAGGCTACCTCTTTTCCCTAAGTTACTAAAGCTAGCACTATTAAGGCTATAGCTAATACTATATCTAACCCTTTTTTTTAAATTATTTTCCTTAATTTTTTAATTATAATATTACTTAAGAGAATTACTATTACTTTTATAAAATTAAAGTATTTAGCTATTTATTTATAAGTTATATATTCTATAATCTAAGTAGGAATCTAATATTATACCTTTTTTATAAATTCCTAATAAATAATTCTATATTTAAAATAAAGTTTATAGTCTCTATAAATTATAGCTTAAGGAAATTAAGGCAACCTATTATTACTATATAGTTTTATTTCTTTTAGTCTTATTTAGCTATATTAA
>AFRA01000797.1:0-17892 GCA_000223055.1 Claviceps fusiformis PRL 1980
AACTCTCAGACCCTACACACTCTCTCTATCTTTCTCTTCTAAAAACTACTAAAAAACTTATTATTATAAATAATATTATATAGAATTAATTATAAATTAATTCTTAAGTTAGGTATATATATAAAATAAAGAGAGGTATATATATAGTTATATATATATAATTATATATATATAATCGCACGCACGCAATTACACGCATGTAATTGCACGCATGCAATTACATGCACGCAATCGCATGCATAGCGATTAATCGATTAGAGCTCACCTAAGAGTTGGTCACGTGCACGCGCAATTAGAGTGGAGCAACTCTCAGGTGAACTAGTCGAACAACCCTCATGTTATCTACCCCCTCGGTCCAAATCCCACCACAGGCAGACGTTTTATCACGCGTCATGATTACGTGCCCCCAAAGTCACACTACACACCGCTCACCGGTTCCCCATGACTGTATCTCTCTCTCTTCTTTTTTTTTTTTTTTTAAAAAAAGAAAAAGAAACAAAAATTCAAAAAAGAAAACCGTAGGTTGTATTGATGTCCCGTATCAAAATTGACCCCCCCTGTACTGATAAGCCTCCAATGCAGACCATTGGCATGAGTCAAACGGACAAGTTGAAACAGCTTGGCCTTTCCCCATCTCTGCTCCTACGACTGACGCCAACTCTCTGCCAAGCAATCATTACACTTTCGTTTACAGCTTTATTTATGTTTTTTTGCCGCGCATTGTAGGCCTTGTACTATTGGCACCTCGTCTCAACAGCCCGGGACAATGGTCTTCGAGGAGATTCGATCAAGTCCTACACCTCTCGCGATCGTCTTCCATCCAGGAGTCAGAACAATCAAACCCCCGCCACGTCTCGTCCTTGAAAGGGCTGCAGCCGTAGTAAAACCCTTTTACATAACGCACTGCATCACGGATTGTTAGGCAAGCGCGATGCCGTCATTTACAGACTTTTTTTTTTCTTGTCAAACGGAGAAGAGATAGACTTCACTTCATAAACCAAGTACATGTATGCATGCTAATGCTGAAACGATAGATGAGCCAGATGGGTCCACCAGAGGTGTTTTGTTTCACGGTTGGACGATTGCCGGGCAGACGGCAGAAAAGCGACGGTGCCAGTCCGGTGCCTATTTTTTACTAAGCTGGAGCCATCAAACAGGCTCGTTACAAATACTCCTAGTCTCCATACTCCTGTGAACAGCACTCGCCCGACCCGTGGGAGTGTCACATTTCCAATCCCAAACGCCCATACAGCAAGTACATCTTGCGGTCGACACAAATGCGTCTTCAATCCCTCAGACCTTTTCAAAGAGGTACATCTCCACCCTCTCCAGCTCACGTCCTAGGACGGGGAGTGACAGAACCAATTTGTCTGCGATTGTCCAGTCCTCAGCAGCCATCATGTCAAAGAGCACGAGTTCGTCTTTATGTCGTGGTTTCGTCGCCAGAAAGACCTTTGTAGCAAAGGATTCACCGTCCGGGGTAAAGTTCTTGTTCAGTTGATGCACGCCGGACAAGGTGCCCACGAGAGCCGGGATGCTGTCGGCATTGTAAGTGCAGTCACTTAGCATAATGAGGTCCCAGCGACGGTCCTGCACCTTGGAGCCAAAGCGCCCCTGGCGACCGTTGTCCCAGTCCAAGTTCTCATACATGACTTGAGCGTAGCCGAGGTTGGAACCGGATCGCTGCTGGTGCAGACGGCCCATGTTGAAGCGTGCGCTGCGCTCGGCGTCGTGACGGTCCGTCATGAGGATGGTGCAGTCGCCCGTGCCCTTGGGATATGCGGCACAGAGGCCGAGTCCCAGGATGCCAACGCCACAGCCCAGCTCAAGAACATTGACAGCTTCCTCCCGGCTGAGAATCCGATGCACCTTTTGCATGCAACTGCTCTGACTGGGTGCGAGGTCGGGGAACTTGAATGTTCCGACAATGGCCGACATGGCCACCAAACCGGCATCCCATACGTGTCGAGCGATGCTGTTTCCGATTTGCTCGCCGATGAGCAAGTATTGCGGCGGCTCACCTCGACGGCTCAGCAGGATGCGACGAAGACAAGCATCGGTATCGACGTCGGGTCCGCTCAAACCAACCGTGATGGTCGAGATGAGACCCTCGGCACGATCCTTCTGGTTCTCGATGGACGCCATGAGGATGTTGTAGACGCTGTCGGCAGCCAAAGCTGATTTTGCGGGCCCGATGGATAAGAATACCGTGTCTCCGCCTGTAATCGCACTTTCGACCTTTGGTGGAAGCTTGTACACCGGCTTCATGACCCTACGTCCCGTCTCCCATTGAAGCTGAGACTTCTCGACCAAAACACAGGACACATTTGCGTATGGCGACGATTCTGAATGAGCCCTGACGGTAATACCAACGGGATTCGTGGGGCGCAAGAGTTGATCACCCAAGTCATTTGCGATTTCAAAAACCACCGAGGTTTGGATGAAATCTGCGAGCACCTTGATCCTTGGTGGTCCCTTGAGGCGCACGTAGTGCATGGTAGGTGAAATTGGATGAGCGTCGATGTATACTGACGAAGGGGTACTGAAATTAGGAACAACGAATAAGAAAAGAAGGGGGCGGGGGGAGGGTTAAAAAAAAGACGCAAATTGTCGTCGATGATTAAGTACTAAGTAAGGAAGTAGGTAGTAGACACGTAGGCAGTAGACACGTAGTATTATTAGTGTGGGCTCCGACCAGCCAGCTCGGGAAGGTACAGACTAGATGTTGTTGAGAAAGAATGTCACAATAACATATTGATCGCGTAGGGTGAAGTGGAGAGAAAGGAGTTGCAAAAAGGTCTTTGCGATTTGTCGCCGACGGCCGTTGGGTCGAGGACCAGAGCCGCCTTTGATGCCTGTTTGCAAGAGAAGAAGAAGAAGAGGAAAAGGAAAAGGAAAAGAAAAAGGAGAAAAAGGTTTCGTGGGCTGGGAAGGTGACAAAGAAGCGTGATGAGGAATCTACGCCCATACGAGTGCCCGTATGGACAGACAACGTGAATGGACGCCCCCAGCTGGGCCAGCCGAGTTCTTTGGGGTACGTACCCCGCCAACGCGCGGGGCTTAGTCATACCGACAGTCAGCATGAAGCATTGTGAGCTCACAACTTTTGCTCAGCGGAGATTCTGAAGCATCAATCATCAATCATCCATGGCTCTTTGAGCCGAGCGACTTGTATGACAGCGGTCTTTACGAAGAAGCCTCGACGGCGACGCTTGTCAGGACTCGGAAGCTTGAAGGACCGCATCGTGCATTCTCACTCAAGAGGGCGTCTTCATCCGCTCCAGGCTCTTTCGTGTCATCGTTTCGTGTTCCGGGTGCGTATCTTGGCCGTGGCGACCATTTGGCATTGACCAACAACCCGCGGGCATCGCGTCCTCTTCAGTGTTCAGCACCATGGCGAGATATACATACGACACGAGCCGTGCAGTCCCTGCCTGTCGGGGACTCACCCGGTCGGCCCTCTTGAAGTCCGCCCTAACTCGTCATGTTAAAGACAGCCGAAAACTTTGTTCTCGATTTCCCCTGCGCTGCGCCATCGAGATACTGCAGTAGGGCTTCAGGGTGCGAAGGCAGCAGTCAGGACTCGGATCTGGTGAGCAGGGCCATAAAAGGCCATTTTACTACTGGGCAGCAAAATCAGCGGGTCATTCACGACAAAGTCTTGAAAGACTGGTTGAATGATTTGCAGCGTGGGCGGACTCTGGAGAAGGACAAGCGGTGTTCGGACTCTTACGACTCACGAGGTCCAGATGAAATGGGCTGGGTGCTGTCCGCTGCCGAGAGTGTTGGCTTTTGGAAGTGGAATGCTTTGTTTTGCTCCGGGGCGTAGAGTTTTGTCAAGAAAAGAAAAGGAAAGAAAAGGAAAGAAGAAAAAGAAAAAAAAAAGAAGAAGAAAGACAAATTAAATCCTCATCCATGGACTCGAGCTGGCTCTGCATACCTACATACCTAGGTAGTAGACGAGAAATGGAATCGAGTCCATTCGCGTACATCCCTGTAATCATTGCATCGATCGGCAGTCGGCAATAGCACCGCGTGGTGCCTCGTCAAAGTCCAAGACATGGAAGAAGTCTGGTCAATTCCCAAGGCCGAAACCCTACGTCACACACAAGGTGGTGTTTTGCGAATAAAAGATGACGCTACATCGGCGTCCACGCCACTTCCAAACCACCAGATGCATGGGGCGGAAATACCACGTTTTGCGCAGCAGATTCGTTTCCTTTCTTTTCTTCTTTCCCTCTTTATGCACTCCTCTCGAGAGTACCACGCCAAAGAACCAGCCCATTGGTGGACATGCGCCCATGGCAGAGGCGCATGCATGCATGCATGCATGAATTCCATTTTGCATCGGCGCATTTTCGCATCTGCCAATAATTGGGTTATACTGACAGGGAAGGAGATGGATAACGGCCTCAAGTTTCAGCTGCAGCTAGATGCGTGCATCACATCGCTCAAGAAAAAAGGCCCCGGCATACATGGACGCGCAGGCTACCAAGTTCCGACGATGTTATTGGGTCTTGCACCCCTCCTTTGCCTTTTCTTTCTTCCTTTCTTTTTTCTTTCTCTTTTCTTTTTTTTCTTTTTTTTCTTTTGTTTCCTCTTTTCTTTTCCTCTTTTCTTTTCTGTTCTTTTCTTTTTTTTTCTCGCCTTTCTTTTTTTATTTTTCCTTCCTTTTTACAAATCCATCTCTGCCTGAGCACCTCGCATGGGGACATGCATGTCATCGAATGGCATCCCGCGACGCACGCCGCCACACGCACACAAGCGCCCTTGGTCGTGCCGCATGCACTGCCAGGACAATGTTTGATGGGCAAAAACTGCGCTTTTGAGGGAGGTGACCGGAGCAAGTACGACAGTGTGTTGTGTTGCGTTGCGTTGCGTTGCGTTGCGTTGCGTTGTGTTGGTCGCACACGAGCTCCGCCATGGGAAACCCAGATGCAACAGAAGCCAGGCATGTTGATTGCTCCTCGGACGCAAACCAAGTGACAGGCAGCCAAACAAGTAACGCGGTGCAAATGAGGCTGCGTTGGGTTGCAACTCTGCAACCTTGCAACCCTGCAACCCTTGAGCGACCACATGCAGCATTGCAGAGATTTGTCTGGCCTTCGGTCCCTGGCAGCGCCGTGCCCTTGCAGATCAGGTTTTGGCCGCCTGGAGTAAGTACCTACATACAGTATACACATGCGCGTTGCGTTGTATGTAGGTGCTCGAAAGTGTTGCAAATGCGGGCTCGTCAACTCGTCGATGCACGGCTCAGCAAGGACTTCCTTGGACCATGACCAAGCAATGCAGCCAAGGCACGAGGTGTCTGTGTCTGGTACGATAGCGCCGGGCGGTTACACCACCAGCATCACCCTCCTTGCTTTCTCGTCTGGTCTGTTTTTTTTTTTTTTTTTTTTTTTTTTTTTTTTATAAACCTCTGTGGTTGTAAACCAAGAGGGGACGCTGATAGCGGATCGTGCGCACCAGCTGCGAAAGCCAGGAAGGGATGGGGGGTCTGGGGTTTGTGCTAGAGGCGGGAATGCCCTGATTGCTCGCTTGCTTGCTTGAATGTTGGTGACGAAATAACTATGGACAGAAGACGGCTCGGGGCGTCGAATAAAAAAAAAAACAGGAAGGGTGGCTGGACGGGAACACGGTAATTCACACCAACAGCGTCAAGTCAAGGCCGTGTAACAAGATCCGAGACTTCCACTCGGCCATCACAAAAGGGCCCAACGACAGGCACATTGGATGTATGCACAGATTGGCAAGGCGTTGCTACCAGCTTCTCCCATCTCGGATCTGAGGCGCAGAGGGCTGCGGCACGGAGTAAGAAGGTAAGAATCATCGAGTCCTTCATCTGCGCACGGTCCATAAGAAGCAAGCGGGAAAGGGGGAACAAAAAATGAAGAAGAAAAGCAAAAAGAAGAGATGAAATGAAATGAAAAAGAAGAAGAAGAAAGATCAGGATCCTCCCCAACCTTCCGAGTTATGGTGCAAATCCTGCGAAAAGACGAGATATGCCCCCAACAAACCCCTGCAGCGAATACAAAAGAAGAAGTAACAATTACAATAATAGTAAGAGCAATGAAAGGATTCCCAGAAAGGGGAAAGTCATGGGCCGGCGCCACCTCCCTTTCTCCCCCGTCTTATCGTCCCGTCGTCGTGATCCTTGACGAGTGAGCGAGTCGTATAACATGATGTTCATCTCCGGGTGGGCGGGGGCAAAGACGGGTGCCATGAAGAACAACCATGGCCTCTGCATCAGGACGGAAATTGTGTGTTGTTTTTCTTCTCTTCTTCCTTCTGCCCCCCTGCGCCGTTTCTGGCCACAAATGAAATGCATGGTCGGGACTCGGGGCACCGAAACATAGCGCGGCGGAAAGGGTGCAAACAAGAGACTGGGTTGGTTATACTCGGCCTATGTGCTTACGGTCTGGGATTGTCAAGCTGTGGAGTTGCATTTTATTTTTCTTCTTTTCTTCTTTTCTTCTTTTTTTCTTTCAGGCCGAGGCACTGAGGGAGCTGCTCTGTTCTGTTTTTGTTGGAAAAGAAGTATGACTTCTGGGACACGTACAGCCGCGAACGTGTTGAACATGGCGGCCAAAAAAGAAAAGAAAAGAAAAGAAAAAGAAAAAGGAAATCCACTTCTATGTGAACTTGACGCATGTACCAAAACGCCCGGCAAAACACATAAACACACGGAATCCTTTCCACACGGACACCGCCATTCATAAAGGGTTCTGTTCTTTTCGTCCTGTCTCGAATCCACGGGTCCCATGACGCAAAACACGTCGAGTTCCGAAACCTCGAAATGGTTTACCAGCAAGGAAACATGGTGTGGATGGGGCGAGATGCTCGGCATGTACTTTAGCACAGGGCACAGTGCATGCCAGGATAGGCATCACGGTCCTGTTTTGGGGGGGGGGGTTGTTTCTTTTTTCTTTTGTTTTTCTTTTTTTGTTCTTTCTTTTTTTTTAAAAAAAAAAAATTCTTTTCATTTACACGAGATGAGGTGACGGCCGCAGCTCCGTGTGTCAGCCTCGAAATGCAGCATGTCTCGCACGTACAGGTACTTCGGGAACGGTCAGCCATGTAAAATTGGTGTGAGAAGTTATGGGATTACACACCCATGACCGACTGCAGCAAGAAAGAAACAATCGCCATATTAACGTCGCATGCACCCCCTCCATCCAGCATAGTATGACGGCACCCTGCCCAGGTCCCAGACCAGGAACACATACCGCCAAGCACGAGCATACACAGGTACCTACATACACGTCCCACGTCCTTCGAGGTAAAAAGTACAATGTGTACCGTATCTACGGGCTGCCTGCCCTCGTCCGACCCAACGACCGTCCATCTCAGACGTAACCAGCAGCCACTCCCCGTGCCGCATCCAAAAACGCAACCCACATCCCAGCCGACGGCTCGTCACACAAAGACCACACACGCATCGCATCACACATGCAAGCGTCGCCTCGTCGTTGGTCCAATGGAATCTCGGAGCCGAGTGTTTAGGAAATGGACCCAGTCTCCTTGGTGTTTTTTTTTTTTTTTCACTTCCCTTTTTAACCTCCAATAGTACAAAGTCTGGTCCCGCACACTACACTCCCCCGCCACACCGAACCTAGCCCCGTGGGTCAAATGTAAGTGGAGGCAAGCCGCGCGGACACCAGACCAGACCAGACTCGAGCTGCAAGGGGCGGTCCGCCCGCCGCCAGCCGAAACGGAAACGGCACACATGATCATGATGCCAGACAACATGTTTCGACCGGTGCCATGTGCCAAGGTCTGCGGGTAATGAACTGTTCTTTCCAATGGCCGTGGTTGCTCGTCCATGAGGTTCATTCATGAGGGTGGACACTGGACAAGTCACAGATAAGGAAGGCTTCAAGCGTCAAGTCGCGTCTGGTCCAGTCACCCAACGCCACATCACGGAATAGATCCAACCATGCAAAACAAATCATACTTTTTTTTTTCGGTAAATCTATTCTAGAAACTCGACCCTTCTTGCAGAAACATGTCCCTTTTCTCAACAGAGTTTCCAATTCAATCAAGATACAACAATACTTCTCACCACAAGCCCGCAAGCCCACAAGTCTCCTCTCCTGTGCTCATCTGTGCACAGCTTCTCTCGTCCATCACTACAACGCTTGAAAATGATAAAAAAAAACGTTGGGTATCTCTGAGATAAGGAAAAATTGTAACCCTTGCTCCAGGTCCCCTGCGCGAGTGTTCAGTAATAGCTGGTGGGTAGTACAGGTCGCCCATCCAACATCTTTGACGATCCGAGGTAAAAATAATAAAATGAAACCAGGATCAAAGTTGTGGTGTCCAAATTAAAATAGTTGGAAGGAAAAAAAAAAAAAGACATAACAAAACAAAAGGAAAAACAAAGAAAACCTAAAACAAAGAAAAGGTGATCCCAACCGCGTAGAGTTTGGCCCCGTATCCATTCCACGTTGGGTTCCAGGAAATAAAAAGTCGGGTCTAAAGGGTCCACGTGGCTCAAAGATCAATATAATGTACAGCATTTAGCCAAGTCCATGTCCAATTCCGGGAATAAAACGATGAAACAAAAACAAGGGACGCATCCAGGAAGGAGGGACCAGAGCCGCCGCGCCGACTTGTCTCGATTCGTGGCCAGGATAAATAGGGTACAGCAAGGAAAATGGTAAAGCTTGGGGGAGACCTCCGATAGAACGGTCCTAAAAAGCAGCCATGCACGACATGGGCTGGGCATAAAAAAGTTAAAAAAAAAAAAAAAAAAAAAAGGAACCATTCCACCCATGGGAAAACGGGGGTGGGGGGGATTCGGGGTCGTTCATCAAGCGTAAGGGTTTCGAACGATTTCATCGCAGTTAGCGTCAAATCGAAGATTGAAAATCCTCATATTTTGCATGAATTCCAGCGTCTTGTCCAACATCCTTTCGCGTCCAAACAGGGTTTCGACAAATTCGACGCCTGACGTCTCGCCCAGTTCGAGTTCGGTGCCTTCGTCGTCGGCGGCTTTGAGCATGGGCAACTCGCAGGCCCTCAAAAGTCTGCGAAGCCTCCTCCTAAGACGTCCGCCGCCCGTGATAAAATCCTGGATGGTCTCCTTACTGATCGGATTGCGGACAATGCCGACAACCCCTTCGGCACGCTTCATGTTTCCTGCCCACTTGATCAGGATGAGCCAAAGGTCACCGGCCATGTCCGCGATTGGGCTGTGCGCACGATGGGCAAAGATGGTCCAGTCAAAGATCCATTTGCCTAAGCTGTCAGCGTCGAACACACTGCCCAGTAAGAGAATCGGCTCCTCGGTCGGGTCCCAGTGCTTGAGCTTGTATCCGGCGGGAATCGCATGTTTCGCGGCGTCGGCTTCGGTCGCCCTGGCACGCGTTGGTGCCGGCTTCGGGCGGTGAGTAGGCGCGGCGGGCCGCACTGTCGACGGACGCTGGGGAACCGAAGCCGAGGCTCGACGCGCATGGCCGTGGCTCGTGGGTGGTCGGGTTTGCGGTGGGAAGGGCTGTCGAGGAGGCAAGTCGTGTGGCGGGACACGCGCATAGGCGGCGGCGGCGTAGTATGGCGAGGCACGCGCATAGGCGGCGGCGGCGTTGTATGGAGAGCTCTGCGGATGAGCAGCCTGATTAGTGTACCGACCCCCCTCGTCCATCGAAGCATGTGCGACATGGCGACTTCTGAAATGCGACTGAGCAGGCAGCACATAGGTGCGACCCAGCGCCTCAATCGTCTCATCCTCGTCGGATTCTCCAAAGGGAGTAGAAGCCCAGACATTGGTATACGAGGGTCGGCGGTCGCGCTTGGCATAGGTCGGATACGGAGCCGAGGTCCGGCGCGACGACGGGAAATGCTTGGCACTCACATCTACCGTGCAATAGTCTCCAACGCTATTGTATCTTGGGGACTCCAAGTGTGTCCTGGGCGCCAGACCACCATGCAGTGAAAAACTGTTGGCCCTCGTGTGAGCAGCGCGTGTCGCAGGTCGCCGCAGAGTCGACGGGTCAAACCAAATCGGTTGCGGAGGCAGTGGGGGCATGGCAAAAGCCGTTCCAGAATAATAATCCCATTCGCAGTACGGAGCCGACCCGGGTGTTCGTGGTGGTGGATAGTTCATGATGACGCTGTACGGGAACCTGCTATGTCCTGTTGACACGCAAGTGAGCTATAGAATCTTCTCGTGGCTGATCCTGGCATGTGGTGGCTGACACAGTCAGCGGCGTTTTTAGGAGGGAGGAAGAGATGATGCGTGATGTCGTTGTGTTTCTCGTCTTGTGTCGATTATACACGACCTTGTCAAATGCGGGTTCCTTTCTTGGCAAGATTTGTCTTTGTCGTCTGGCTCTGACGCGTTTGCATTCGAGACAGATGGTGAAGAAATTGGTGGACGTCGGGCACGTCACCTCGGTATGTGGTCGGAAGAGTAAGGTTTGGAAAATTGTCCTGCTGCTGCAAACATGACCGGGACGGGATTGCAACGGTGGGATTCCTCGAGGAGGATTATATAGGTAGCCAAAGTCGTGGGAGACCCTGGCAAGTGGTGATTGTTCGCGGAAGAGGCTGACTCGGTTGGCCAGCGACTTGTCTGATCAGTGTAGAGCGGGTAAAGAATGACAGACCCGGGCCCGCAAAGACGTCGCGCAAAAAGGTTGTGAGTAGGTTCTCTGTGGTGGATGGTGTTTGTTGGCAGATGCCAAAGTCCTGAGAGATCAAGAAGAAGAGGAGAAGTGAACAAGGTGTGGGTGGGGTTGGAAGCCGTAGATATACTTGATTGGAATATTGGGGCTGGGTGGCCAGCAGGCTGGATGTACATACAGTGCTGGCTGGGCTGGGCATTTCGCAAGTAACACCGACCGCCAGCCTGCCGGTCCTGGCCCGCTCGAGTTGAACCAGACATGAAATGTTCAGACCATGAGGTGACAAACAGGGGGTGTGGGGAGTGTGCAGGGGGGCGAGGCTGGCCGAACAGGCATCTGCGACAGGGCCTCAAGGGGGGGGGGGGTGAAGCCTGCCGTACCAACTGGCAAGGGAGCAAGCATTCTGATGTCTGTCTGGTCTGGTCTGGTTTGGCGCCATCAGTGATGACTGGCCTCAACGGGGTCAGCGGTCTCAATGGGAGGGCGCGGCGGTGTGGCAGCACTGAGTCAACGTGCTGGTCACAGTGCGAGTCGTGAGCCGCGACACCAGCAACCAGCCAGTGTCAAGTTTCAAACATTGAACACCACCAGACCATGGACGCACACTGAGTCGAGACTGATTGATTGATGCGTCATTCATTCATGGCCAGCCTGCGTACCGAACCCATGCCGGTTCTACCAGCTTCAAGGACATTCCAAGGGTAGATGACTAATGCCAACAGGAATCAATGATGGATTAGAAATTGAATGGGCACGAAAGCGCTGGAAGCTTCAGGCGCAATACCCACAGTGCGAGAATACGCGTCCGCACCACGTCGAAAACGTCAATGTTGACTCCAAATCGTCGCTGCACTGTTGGCGCTTACACAGCAATCTGCTCTCGCCCAGCAAGTATCTGGGTTATCTTACGATGAACGCGATCAAAGGGCGCAGCCCCTGAGTCGCTGAGTCAAGCGCCTCTCACACAGCCTGGTGGCGTGTGTCGAAGGATCAGGTTTCCCATACGGCACCAACGACACATCCGATGCGAGAGAGGAGGGCAAAAATTCCACTCAACACTGCCTCGTGTTCGGGATTTTGCCCATGGGACAAGTCGGTGGTTTCACAAGCTCGTTTTGCCCGTTTTGCCCATATACTGTATGTATGCCCCTCGGCTGGCCGGTTGGTTGTTGTTGGTTGGAGGGTGGTTGGTTAGTTGGTTGGTGATTTGTCTTGTTTGTTTCTACATATTACCTTGCATGTACATATACATACATACATGCTTGTCTGTGACACGCTCGTTTGCTGCGGCACTGCCATCTTCGAGTCCCTGCCGTCTCCTTTCTATTAATCGAAACATTGTAGCCTTGTTGCACGACTTTCCATCCTCGCATCTGCCGTCCTGATAATACATACTGCACCTCAAACCCCCCCGACAGGGCGGCCAGATGTAATTTGCCGAGACACACAATGTAAGCACGGGAAACCATATTATTTTATTTTATTTTATTTTATTTTTTGGAATAAACTAGCGAAATGACTTGCCATGCACACCCATCTCTCCTCCAACCTCCTCCAACCTCCTCCGACCTCCCATGGCAAGACACAAACGCCGCGAATTGTCATGAAAAAGATGGACAATGCTCCCTCCCTAGCTAACGTGAACACAAGCCTTGTGAGCCGCCCCGTGATCCGCTCATGTCGCGGCAGGTCGCCCGATGCCATGAGCCAGGGTGACATGAGGCTTGTTCGAGGCGTGTACGTACGCATGACGGTTGTTCTCAATCGTGAACAAGCAGACGCAGCGACCGTCAAACGGAACTCATGTATGTCAGTTTATTGAGCAGCCTCGACATATGGCAACCTGGTCCCGGTTTCGCGACATGGCCGACGACCATTGCATGTGCACAAGTGTGTCGTGCGTTTGGCAAGGCGCAGCCTTTGTGAATGGATTGTCGTCGCTCATTCCATGTTTTGATCAGACGAGTCCATCCGGAAGCAACCCAATGGTTAATACGACCTTCCCGACGTACAGTCCACATGTGCGTACCGCCGGTGCCTGCCTACCTTGACATTGTCAATCGCGATTCTCGTGATTGGCTCGCTCAAAACTGCAATGGCATTGGCATCTGTAACGATGATGGCTTCTCAAGGCAGACCTGTACATGACATGTGGTGGATGTGCATAATACGCACAAACTGTGTATGGAACCTTGGCAGGTGTCGATGGACGATGGCCGAAGGGAGTGCCAGCCAATCGCGCAACAGCACTGTGTGCAATATGTGCATGGTCATGACATGACCGACCGCACCTGCCTAACTTTGTCAAGCTGATGCATCTCCTGGACTTCATAATCATGAGTAATAGACCAAAGCCGTACAATCGTTGCGCCGGCAAAAAGTTCTCTTGTTCCATTGCCGAACCCGCTTAATGAAGCAAAACCCTTGTTTGTCCGCAACTTGTCTCGTTTCTTTTGCCATGTCTTGGGGCCGACAGCGTCGTCCAGCAGGGCTCCGTGGAATGCTCATCTCGTCTGGGACAATAGGTATCATCTAAACGATGTCAACGTATTTACTGTCTCACTGTACTGGCGCCTTCGGCAGCCCGCAGAGTTTCAAAAAAAAAAAAATTAAAAAAATTCTGTGCGTTTGTCAACATCACAATCAATCCAATATTCATGATATTCTCCCACGGCTAAAATTGTTTTTGCTTAGCCGCTCTGGTTCGTCCAGTAGGTTAGTTCGTCCGCTGAGCTGGGCTCGGTTTTCTAGCCAACAAGAAGACTGCAATGCGGTGACGCTGCTGTGCACGACAAAGCATGCCATGCGCGCATTCGCAGACCAGATTCAAGCAGATTCGGCAGAGTTTCTCTGACTGGGGCTCTCTCTGACCACAATGTGTTCACCCTTTGTACGGGGACGGACGGCGTCGTCGGTTACAAACAAGACTGCATATTTCCGCTTGGATTGCACGACAAATTCCGTATCTACAAAAACAAAAACAACAACAACAACAATCACAACAACCACAACAACCACAACATGGTCTTTCTTCATCTACCCGGGCCCTTCAGGTGTCAGGCGTTGCCATCTTCGTTCAGGCTCGAGGCTCCAGCAGATGCAGCATCACATTTAATCTAAAGACGACAACATTGGACCCAGACGACGGTTCCACCACGACGGAAAGCTACTGTAGACGCAACGTCCCGTTCCATACTCACTCCACTGCAGCTGCCGCTGCGTGCCGCTGTGCACTGTACGGACTGTATGGAGTCTCGGCGGTGGCTGTTTGTCATGACCAGTTTTGGTGCATTATTACGAGAGGTACGGGCCCGAGAACAACTTTGCTGCATGACCAGTACGCCGTTTATAGACCTGGTCTCATTGGCGGAATGAACTTCAATACGATTCGATTTGTTTGCACACCCCGTCGGGGATTTCGGCATTGGCACACGGAGCGTACAAACACCTCTCTCTGCCTTTCTTCGAGGCCAATGCCCGTTCCGGCTCCCGACGGTGGGTCGAAGTGCCTGACCTGAACGCTGTGCCCTTTGGCTCTATCCACAGCGACTCGGACGCCACTCGGCAACACGAGAGGGAGGGAGGGAGAGAGGGAGAGAGGGAGAGAAAACAAGTCCCCAAGCTCTTATCCGACTCTACGCGCTGATATTGTCACAGGCAAAAGAGTTTCTGCGAAAGAGCGATTGTCTCATAACAGGGGGCGACCGATAGCACTTCGAGTCCGGCTTTTCAATGTCCTATCTGGCCCTTTGGGCATCATCGCCCAACGAAAAAAGGCTTCGAGCTGTCCTGTCCTGTATTGATGTCCAAAGGCGCCTTTGCTATCAAATCAAGCAATGCGCTACTGGACAACCCATTTTTGATTGGCACAAAAGCTCACCACGTCGCAAGAGGTGCTGAGGAGGCCCGAGGGCGCGCTCCTCTTCAGATTGCCACCCCTGTCCCCAAGGCAGCTGCCAGCCAATGATAATGGCCGTTGGACCGCTTCACCAACGACGACAACAGCCGACTGCAGTGTTCGCCTGGAAATAGGCACTTCTCGTTCTTGGGTCTGAGCATCTCGTCAGATGCGGGTTCTGACTTCTGACCGACTATTCTTGCAGAGTCGTTGGCCCGGTTGCTCGACTTTGCCGGACATGGGATGGACGCGTAGTCCTCCCTGGAAATGGTGCAAGAAAGATGGGTGCGCATATACTACATACATACGGATTTGCATCGGCGCTCGGCTCACAGAAATCCTGATGTTAGCCCTAACCATCCACGATTGCCTGAGCTTGGCATTTCCACATGCGCCATATCAAGGTCCCGTCCGTGGCATGGCATGGCGCACGCACGCACGGCACAAATGACGTCCTTCGCCTGCCGTGCCGTATGCAAGCCCTCTGACTTTTTGCCCTGTTCTAGAGCATAATGTCTAGGAAGATGTCACAAAAAAAAAGGGGGAGATGGTGACGAGCGTGTGCGAGTGTGCGAGTGTGCGAGTGTGGGAAAAAAAAAACGGAGGCCCAAGCCGACAAAGTCTGGCACTTGCTACTCTCAGTCCTCTGATGAGCGGCTTTTGGGTTCAAGTCGCCCGTCAACTCAGTCAGCCTCATCTGAACGGCTCGACTGTACATATACACATGAACAATACATGTATGTACATGTAGCATTTTTGTAGCACCTCGGGAACGACGTTCTGGCGACGCTTTTAGCGAATCGTGTGCTGCGACGGGAGCACCACGGCCAAGTTACTCGCCATAGACGTGCGCATACATGTACAGCGATGAGCCCGAAGATCTGGATCGTACCCGTATCGCCTCAGCCACGTACAAAGCTCAGTACAAATTGAAGTACGTATGTACATAAGCTGTCGTGTCTAATAAAGCTGTGTCTGTGGACCTGGACACTTACATACATACATATGTATGTTGTATGCAGTTGCGCGCGCGCAAGTTACGGATGAGACATACGGGATAATTCATGTTCTACTGCTTGTCCAGAAATGGGGTTTCATATTTCGGGTGCTCAGGTACTGCGTGCTGCTATCAAGGTGCGTGAGCAAGACCCATGGTCGCATCGTCGCCGTCCTAGAGACTGGCGCACAACACCAGGCCCAGAAATTCCTCTCCGGTTCCAGCTGCAGCAGCTCTCGATGCCTTACGACACTGCACAAGTACCCAGTCGAACCCCTCCCGGCTCAGCCATTTTGTGGTCGATGGAAAGAATGGGTTGCCTGGTTGCGGCCAGACGCAGGATATGTGATGTGTGCGTCGGGTTGTGCTGATTTCTGTTTGATTGATGGATTCGACAGCCTCATTCTCTGACGACGTGGACCTTCACAAGCCGGGCTGAGCATGGCAGATGAGCCTGATGAATTAATACGGATGTTTTGTTGTTGCTCCAGCATCATGGAGCATGGATGTTTTTGATATGAGTGGGTCGTGCGTTTTCTTTTTTCTTTTTTCTTTTTCTTTTTTTTCCCCCCTTGTCGGAAAATTCGACATTTGTGTGCGATTCCACAGTCGAGCGGTCTCATGCAAGCCCTACACACTGATCAGGCTTCATTAATCTGGGAGCGACGAGGCCATTGCGGCCCTTGTCTCTGAGCATGCTTTCACGTCGGCCGTGGGACCGTAAGCCATAAGCCCTTCACCCCTCTGTCCGCCGATCGGGAAAAAGAAGCGCTAAATCTGTTCATTTTGTTCGAAACTTCTTTTTCCGGTGGCTAATTTGGGGGCTGAGTCCCGCCCGACTAAGCGACCGCCCCAGCCACGGCGCCACGTGGAAAAGGACGGACGGACACATTACCCCTGTGGCGATGCCCTTGATTATGTCACGGCACGGAAATAGATAATGTGTAGGTCGGAACTCTACTTCTATTTATAAGGACTAGAAAAGAATAAGAAAGCTAGAGAATAAGAATAAACTTTCTAAAGTTTTATTCCCTTTTTTATACTTTATACTTCCTTATTTTATTTATTTAGGTTTCCTTTATTAGCTATTATATTTATTATAAAAAACTTTATTAGTTTTATAGTTAATATAAGTAGTATTCTATATAGGTTATTATAGATTTTATAGTAAAGATTATTATAATAATATTATATACTTTAAATATATTATTATAGATTTTCCTTATTTTAATTTATAATAAATTTACTTTATATAAAGTTAAACTATTATTATTTTATAGTTTTAGGCCTATAGCTTATAATATTACCCCCTCTTTTTTAATATAAATATATCCTTATATTAAAGAAATTCTTTATAATCTTTATTTTAAGTTTTATTTAATAGTTTATTAATAAACTATACTATAAGCTTATTACTTAGTTATAATTATATACTTATAAAAAATACTAAGTTATATACTTTTAATATTTTTATATTTAAGCTTCCTTAAGGCTTTATTTATTATTTTTATTTATTCTTTACTTTTTTTTCCTTATTTTATATATTTTTTTATAAAGCCTTTAAAATAGCTACTTACTTTTATCTCTTTACTTTAATAAAGTTACTAAAGCTACTTTTTACCTTTATAAAGATTTTTTATATTTTTTTTTAGCTTAAAAAATATCTTTTTTTATATACTTTATATACTTTATAACCCTTAGCTATACTAAAGTATTATTTTTAAATAACCTTAATAGTAATCCTTTTTATATTTAATAGTATTTTAATTATTTTTATAAATTATATAATAGCTTTACTATATTAGGGTTTTTTTTATAAAAGTTTTATAGCTTTAGTAGCTAATAATAAAGTTTTTTAGTATTATATTACTTTAGGTTTTTATTAGCTTTTTTTTATTTTACTTAATATTATAAAATACTATATTATATTCTTAAAGCTATAATAGTTTCTAGTTACTATTTAATTTCTATATTTATTAAGTTAATTAATAGTTACTTATTATATTATTTTAATAAAGGGTTTTTTATAGCTTTTTATAGCTTTAATATATAAAATTATTAATATACTTTAATTATTATTAATAGGTTTAGCTTAAATATTATACCCTATTAACTTAAGATTTTATATAGTTTAGCCTATAAATTATTAAGCTTTTATTAAGTTAGTTAAATATTTACTCTATAGTTTATATATACTTAGTCTTTTATATTAAAATTAATTTTTTAATTGCTTTTTATTAATAAAAATACTCTATTTTTCCTATACTTTTTTTATTATTACCTTTTATTATATTAATAGCTTTTTATATTTATTTTATATAAACCTATACCTTTTTTTTAGTTATATAGCTTAAAGAGAAGTTAAATTTTAT
>AFRA01000798.1:0-17869 GCA_000223055.1 Claviceps fusiformis PRL 1980
AACAAAAGTAATAGAGGAAATTACTTAAATAATTTATAAAGAGGCCCTAACTACTTTTAATGCTTTTTATATAGTAAGTAGGGGTATATAGAATATAATTACTAATAATAAAATAAGTATTCTTTAAATAAATTTAATTATAAAAAAAATTAGTAGGCTTAGAATTTAGCTTAAATAAAAAAGGAATAAAGAAAAGAATTAAAGTTAGAAATAAAGACTAACTTTATAAATAATATATATTTTTAGGATATAAAACCTTTAGTTTTAAACTAACTTATTAATATAAAGGCAAATTATATTAGAAAACTAGGTAATAGGGACTTCTAACTACCCTATAGCTAGCAGTTAAGGGTAAATAGGGTTTATAATATATTAGAATATTAATACCTAAGGGTAAAAGAAGTTAGGGATAATATAATTAATACTTTAGCTACTATTAAGACCTATTTAATAAATTAGAATAGTGTAATTATAAGAATAGAATAATATTAAGTAAATCTAGTATACTTATATAAAAGGCCTTAAATAAAGAATTTAAATTTAAAAAGTAAATATAGTAATTAACTAATTACTTAAAGCTTCTAGAATTCTTAAAGAACTATTTAAAACTCTTTATTAAGCATAAGTAAGATATTTATAAAGGAATTTTAATGCTTACTCCTATTACTAAAACCTTACTTAAACTAAATTTAGGGATTAGAATATATACTATTAGTAGGAGGCCTATCTATAGCCCTAGTAGGTTATCTAATGCTATAATAAGTTACTAAAGGAAATAGAATAAATAATATAGATTTAATAAATTCTACTTTAAAATATAAATTAGTATTAAAGAATATTAAAGTAATAAATAAGTATAAGGTTCCTATATTAAACTTAAATAGATAGTTAAAGGATATTAATATCTTAATAAGCATTCTATAGCTTTTATAGTTAGCTTTAATAATTTAATAGCAGTTAAGTTACTTAATATAATACTAAAAAAGACTAAGGAGTAAAAATATAAAAGCTATTATAGTATATTTAATAGCACTATATTAGGAAGTAGTTTATTTAGAATATAGAGCCTTAAGTTCTATAAAAGCTATATATTTAGTAATAGTATATAATAATATAGCTAAACTAAATAAATAGGTAGCTTTTATATTAAAATACATTATAGTATATATAAAGGGAGTATAATATAATTTTATTTTATTAAATAGAGATTTAAGTATAGAACTAGTAAATAAAAACTACCTTTTAAAACACTACCTCCCTAAAGTAAAACTTAAAGAGAAAAGGTTAGTTAAAATAGCTAATAATTTAGTCTACCCTATTAACTTATATATATATTTATAAATTATAATTAAAAAAGTATTAGCTTTTATTTATTTCTATATTATACTTACTTAATAAAATTAGAACCTTTAATTAAAAAAAGTATAGTTAAAATAAATAAATATAGTAAAATATTATAGAAAAAATAAGTTAAGTATTATAGGAGTTAGAGAAACTACTTAAACTATTCTAATTTACCTATATCTAAACTTATTTTAATAAAATTAGGGAGTATATATTCTAAAAAGAACTACACTAAATATAATAATTAAGTTTTTAAAGAATAATTAACTAATTTTAAAAAAAGTAAAATAAATACTATATAATTTAATTAATAAAGTTTATAAATTTATAAAAATAAAGACTTTAGGAAATAAATAACTATAAATAATATAACTAGTATTTATGTATAAAAAGAAAGTATTAGCTTTAATTATTAAATTAATAATAGTAATTAATAAATACTAATAAAGGATTCTTTAATTTAATATAAGGAAAGAAATTTTAAGTAATAATATTTAAAGTTATAAATTACTAAATTAAAAGGGGAAGAGAGGTATATATTAGTTTAATATAATATAGGAATTTTTAAAAGTTAAATAATATAATTAGTAAAGAATAAAATAGAAAATAAGATTATAAATATATATACTAGTAATATAAAATATAACTAAAGAAACTCTTTAGTTAAAGGCCTTAATATAAAGACTATAATAGTCCTTTAGGACCTAAAATAGGTAGTAAAAGGAGGGCATTTATAATTAATAAACTCTATTGCCTTTTATTATCTAAAAGAACCTATAAAATCTATAACCTTAGTATAGAATGTTATATAGAGTTAGGTAAAGAGATATTTATTATTATAAAAGAGAATATTAGCTATAGTTAAATAATATTACTATATAAATAATAAAATAGTAAATTTATCTAAAAAAGTTAATATTTAATTAATAAATTAAGTATAAAGAGTTTTAAAAAAGGATTTAAAAAAAAAGAGAGGTAAAAGAAAAGAAAAGAAGATAAAGGATATTACTACTAATATATATAATAATTTAACTAAAACTAAAGAAGTTAAACTAATAAAACTAAAGAAATTAAACCTATTAAAGATCTTAAGTAAACTAACTAAACTAATAAAGTAGGATTTAAATAACTTAGTAGTTAACTTAATTAAGAACTAGGGATATAAACTTAAGCTTAATAACTAATAAAATATAGAACTAATAGCTATTACTAGTAAGGTAATATAGTAGCACTATAACTAAAAAATAAAAAATAAGCTATAATAAATAGGCTATTTATTAAAGTATTATAACCTTAATTTAAAGTAAAATTTAAGTACTTTAAAACTAAAAAAGATTAATACTTAGTTTAACTAAATAGGTATTACTTTAGAATTAAAAGCTAGGAATAATACCTAAAGAATAATAATTAAATAGTTATATTATACCTATAAAAAATACTTTATTATAAAATTAAAGGATGTATAAATAATAAACCTACTGTAATATTATATTTTACTAATACTAAAAGCAAAGCTATATAAGTAAAAGTAATACTAATATAGAGGTCTATAAAAACTATTTATAAGAAAGGTATTTCTAATAATAAAAGAGATTAGACTAATATTTAGAGGAGTAAGTAAATAAGTAGCTCTAACCCTTTTTTTTAAAAAGTTAAGTAAAGATAAGTTAAAGAATACCTTTAGGTAACTAAAAAAGATAAACTATTAAATAATATATAATTATTAAGATATAAATAGCTAAAGTATTAAACTAAAGTACCCTTATTATAATATAAAAGCTAATCTAAAATTACTCTACTATAGATACTTAAAAATTTTATTTTAAATAAATACTATAAATAGGTTCTAGGGAATAGGTATATATCCCCTAAATTAATATAAAACTACCTTTATAGGACTAAATAGTATATACTACTATAATAATATAGAATAGGGATTAACAGGTTTACCTTTTATATATACTTATTTTAAAGACTTAACCTTTAGCTACCTATTTCTTAAAGATAGTAGTAAATGCTTATTCTTACTAAGTTATATAGAGAACTTAAAAATAGCTTTTAGAATATATATAGATAACTATAATTAAGGGTTAGAGACCTAGGATAACTATTTTAACTTTATATACTAAAGGTATTTACTATAAGTAGCCTAAGCTCTAATTAGTCTTAATAGGAAAAAGATAACTTTATTTATATTTAAAGTTAAATATATTAGTTTCTTTATTTTAAATAGTAAGATTTACCTAGCTAAAAAGCATAGGGATTAGTTTAGAGAATTAGTAGAATATTTTAAAAAGAATCCTTCTTAATCTTAGAATAATATATTAACCCTTATTTACCTTACTCTATTCCTATAAAAATTTATTCCTAAAAAAGCTAACTTAGTATAAGTAATTAAGAAAGCCTTTTTTTATAATATATTAAAGACTACTTTAATAGGTAAGCTATTTATTTAGCAATAGGAGATCTTAAAAAACAAACCTAAATAAACTAATAATACCTAGAAAGCTTTACTAAAAATCTATAAGAGCATTTAAATAAATACTACTTTTAAGGCCTAGCTAGGGATATAATTCTATTTAGCTATTAATACTTTAAAAACTAGTATAAGTAGGGTGCTATTTTAAATAGAAGATATAGAACTAAGAACTAATATATTAAATTTAAATCTTAATAAAGTAAGAATTATTATATAGCTTTTAAATTAACTAAGAAATAATAAAAGGAAATACTTTATACTAAAGAAGGAGATATATATAGTAGTGGTGGGGTAAAGAGAGACTAAATAGCTTATTAATATATCTCCCTATCCTCTAAAAGTTTATATAAATTATAAAGGAATTATTAACTTAATAGCTAACCTATTAGAGGTATATAGTAAGGTAGCTAGATAGATTAATTTGCTTTAAGAATTAAATGTATAATATATATATTAACTAAATATAATAAAGATAATAGAAATAGCTAATAGAATGTCTAGATTATTAAATAGACTAAGATTAGAACTATATAACTTAGAAGAAAGATTGTTTATTATAGTAACTATAGCTATAGATAATTAATTAATAATAGTAACTATAAACCTAATGGAAGGGGTTACTAATGTGTCGCGGGAGAAGGGATTTGGTCCGCGGTCATTTGGAAGAAGGCATTGTAGCGGCTAAAGGAGTGAGACCTTGGCACGGTGTAGTTAAACTATTTAATTAAATAATATAAATAGGTCCTAAGCCCTTAAATAGTTAGAAAATCTATCTATTTCCTATTTTTCTTTTTTAGGGCATAGGTATAGAAGCACTTATTACTATAATACTATTAATTATTATAATTCTAGTTACTACTATAGTATAATTATTTATATTTTGTTTTAAGGATATTATTATTTTAGTCTTTAATAACTTAAACTATTTAATTAAATAAAGAGCTATTTAATTATCTCTCTTCTACATAGTCTTAATAACCTAGAGCTAAATCTATGCATATAAAAAATCTAGAATATAATAGAGATAGCTTTAGTTATATATATGCCCTTTACTTTAGGTATATAGTATATATTCTTTTTCCCCCTATTATAAATAGTGGTTTTACTTAGGTAAAGTAAGTTAAGTAGCCTCTATATAACCTATTTTGTTATATAGAGATAATAATATATAATTAGAGGCTATAATCTAAAGTTAGACCTTATTATAACTAACTAAACTTATAAAACTAAAATAAGAAACTATAAAAAAACTATTATAAAACTTCTAAATTATTTAATTAAAAGTATAAAGATAGTTTAAAACTTAATTAGCATAAGAAATTGCCTACCCTAAGATTATACTTAATAAAATTAGAGTTATTAGTTTTTAAAGTATAAAGCTATAAAGCTAATTTATTAAAAAAGAAAAAGAGCTTACTAAAGGTCTTACTAAAACCTACTTAAGATACTAGTCCCCCTCTTACTAAAATAGATAAAACTATAGATTATCTAATTATACCTAGTCTTACTAGATTTTATATAGTTACCTTTATTATAAGTATTATTCTATTTATAACTTAAAGCACTCTTATTAAAATTCTAATTTTAGTTTATAGAGTTAATAAGGATAATAACTTAATTATACTTATTAAATAATAATATAGTTAGGTTTATAAAGAAGAAAGCATAAGTAAGAAGAAGCCTCCTAATTAATTAATCTATTTATTACCTATATTTATATTTAATAATATTAGCCTTAAAGATTAATTTAAGTAAGTATTATTAACCTTATTTTCTTTTTTTTTTAACTAAGTTAGCATAAAGTAACTAAGCTTAGTCCTACCTTATATTAAAAACCCTTCTTTTATTATTATAATTACTTTTACTAGTATTATTAAAGGACTTAACTTAAAGGTCTTTACTAAGCTCCTTAAGGAAACCCTAAGTAGGTAAAATACCTTTATATCCCTTTAAAGCAACTATAATATAGACTAATTTATAAAAGAAAATATTACTAACTTTTTAAAGAACTTTAAAGTAAAAATACATACCTTTAGTCTTTTTAATAATAAATAGTGCTAAATGCTTAAAAAAGAAGTTACCCTTAAGCTTTATAAGAATATTAAAACCCTTATAACTATATATACTTAAAAGGAGGCTAAGAAAGTATTGCTTCTTTAGTATTAAGCTACTCTTTAGGAAAGAACTAAGAGTGTAATAAATTAGCTTAAAAAGCTTAATATATAGCGCCCTTAAACATTCTCTAATACTTACTTATAGTTATAGTAGCACTAAGCGCTAATATTAAAAGCATTTCTTAATAACTAAAAGACTCTTTTAGTGTAATTTATATATATTTATAAAGCTATTCCTAGTTAAATTATTATTAGCTTTATAAATAAGTAAGGAATTAGTAAAGAATTATTTATTTATAAGAGTTATAGGACTTTATAAACTAAGCTAAATAATTATATAAAGATATACTTATAGCTTAAGAATTATAACCTAGCTAAGACTATTAATACTTACTTTAATAATTAACTATTTAATTATAAGAAAGTCCTTTAGCTAGCCCTTTTTACTATTAATAAAATTTAAATAAAAAAAGTTAAACTAGTTAATTTATTTTAATTAATATTTTAAGATAGTAAGGAAAATAATAATTATAAAGGCTAAATTAATACTTTAATAAAGAAGCTAAAAGAATTATAAATTACTATGCTTTAAAGGTAAGCTTAACTATATAATCCTTTATATTATATAAATAAGAGGCTAAGCTTTTTATATCTTATATTCTATAATATTATATAAGCTAGGGAGTAATAGGAGTACCTTAATATTTACTTAAATATTTTTAGTGCCTATAAATATTAGTTTAATTACTACTTTTACTATAATAAGGAAGGCTATTACCTTAATTATTATAACTTTTTAAAATATAATTCAAAGGTTAGGTTTATATAATATAACTTCTAAGCTTAAATTCTTATAATTAGAGATAATTTACTAAAGTACTAAGTTTCTTTTATACTTTATAACCTATTCCTTAATACTAAAAGTTATATTTATTATTTAGCTATTTTTTAGGTTTAGTATTTTAAAGAATATACTATTAATTACCTTATAAACTAAGTACTAAAGTATAAGGATATTCCTATAGACTATTAAATTATATTAATTAATAAAAAGAGAGTCTTTAATAATATTACTAAGTAATTAAACCTTTTGCTTTATAGACCTAAGTAATAAAGGCCTATACCTACTAAGGTACTACTAAAAAAGCTATAGCTTATAACTAAAGTAATAACCCTAGAAAGGGTTAAAAATATTAGCCTAATTAATATAGCTATTAATATTAATACACTAAAAAGAGTATAGGTTAAAGAGATTTCTAATAAACCCTTAGTTAATAAAAAATTATAGCTAGCCTTTATAAGGTAATTTAAAAAAAAAGACTTAAGCGTTATAGGTAATAGGAAAGAAATACTATAAGACTATCTTATTACTTAGCTTTATAAAAAGGTTTTTAGTAAAAAGATAGGCATAAGCCTATATAACCTCTTTAAGCTTTTTTTATTATTAGCTAAATTAGCTATTAATAAGTATACTACCTATACTAAAGGGATTAAAAAAGTATTTTACTATAATAGGTTATTTAAGTTAGCTAGATTAATTTAACCTTAAGAATATTAATATTAGGAAATACCTAGATTATTTAATTAAAGAATAATAACCTAAATTATTAAAACTATAACTAAACTTATAAAGTAATAAGAGAAAAAGAATACTAATAAACTTATTATATAATAAATTAGTAATTCTATAGTTAAAGTTTGTAGCGCTTTATAGAAGTAACTATAAGATAAACTAGAATTAATAACTCTTTATACTAATTTACTTTAACTAAGCTATAATTTATTTAATTATATATAATTCTACTTAGTATAAATTAATTAAAAGCTAAATAAAGGGGAGAGATCTTATAGAGTTATTTACCTATATATAGTGGTAGGCTACTTATAAGATCTCTTTTACTTATAAGTTTAACTTAAAGACTTAAAAGGTTTATTAATGCTAGCTTTAATTAATTATAGGTTATAAGGGAACCTAATTATAAAAGAATTTACTTATAAAGCTAGTCTAAAGGTATACCTAATAAATATTAATACTAATAATACCTTCTACTTAAATAATATTATTAAGCTTAAAGGTAAAGTTTATATAAAGCTTTTCCTTAGAAATATTTAAATATTAGTTTACTTTTATATTATACTTAATATAGTTTTAGTTCCCTTAATCTTAGGTATACTATTTATTTATTAAATATAAGTATTATTTAATTATAGTTAAGGCCCTAGGGAATTAAGAATAAAATACTATTTTAAAAATATTATAGTTATATCTTAAGTAGCTAGCTTAGTTATATAGAATATAGTTAATAAAGGTTTGCTATTTAAAGTTATAGTTAATTTATTTATAATATACTAAGAGAATAAAAATAAAAAGATAAAAGCTTTTAATTAAATAGTTAAAGAAAAGATAAAATTTAAATTAGAAAAAAATAAAATTCTAGTGCTAATTATAAAAGAAAAAGGGGAAAAGGTTTTAGTGCTTATCTTTAAGTAAGCTTTTAAAAGCTAGAAAGCCTAATTAAATACTACTACTAAGGAAATCTAACTATGTTAATAAATATAAATATCTAATCTAAAGGTAAACACTATATATAAGCATATTAGCTAAAAGGTATACCCCTTTAATAATATTTCCTTTAATAAATTAGTCCCTAAAGGAGATCTAAAATAGAAAATAAAGAAATAGAATATAGTTAAAGAACGCCTTAATACTAATAGAAAATATAAGGAATTTATTATAGAATAGTTTTTTAAATACCCTTAGAGGTTTTATTTAACCTAAGAAAGACTTAATTAAATAGTTATTATAATAAAGGAATATCTTATACCTTAAGAACTTAATATTTTTAAGGAAATCCTTAGTAATAGGGAAGCTGCTTTAAATTAGAACTTATTATATATTAGGAAGGTTAACTCTTTTATTACACTACCCTAAGTTATTAAAGTTATAGAGTATTTAGCTTAGTAAGCTTAGTTTATTTCTATTCCCCTTACCTTTTAGTTAAAATTAGTTAAGTTATTAAAGCAAAAGTTAGATTATAATTTATTAAAAGTATCTTATAGTTTTTATTAAAACCCTTATTTCTTTATTATAAAAAAAGATAGGGGGATTAATTTAATTCTATCTATAATAAAGTATAATAGTATTATAATTAAAAATATAGGCATTCTATAGGGTGCTAAAGTATTTAGTAAAGAATTTTTAATATATAAAATACTTTTTTTTATTAATTTTCTCTCTAGATATAACTAAGTAGAACTAGCTAAGGTAAGTTAGGACTTTACTATAATTATAACTCTAATTAGGCTCTTAAAGTTATATTACTTACCTTAAGGAGCTATAAATTTAGTTATATAATTTATTAAAATTATAGAGTATATTCTCTTTAACTTAATACCTTAAGTATATATACTCTTTCTTAATAATATTATAGTAAAAGGACTTATTACTATATATAATGATACTAAAATCCTATTTAGAGTTTAAAAATATATTATAAAATATTTAATTAATTTAGATAATATACTTTTAAACCTAAAGCTTATTAATTATACTATATTTACTATTAAGAGTAAATTCTATTAACTTATAGCTATAGTTATTAGCTATATTTATAGTATATATAGGTATAGGCCTACTAAGGAAAAGATTATTAAGCTTAAGGAATAGGTTACTTATTAAAATATAAGGAATATATACTCTTTCCTTAGTTTTACTACTTTTTACTATTTTTAGATACCTTATTTTACTATAATTATACTGCCTTTAATATATCTTTTATATAAAAATACTACTTAGAAATAGGGTTTAAAATATAAAGAAGTAATAAAGAAAGTTATTAATACTATTATAACTACTTTAATATTATAATTAATTAATATATTTAATAATTATAGTAATATTATACTTATAGTTAATACTAATAATATTAGTTGGGGTACTACACTATTATAAAAGGTTAATAATAAGCAATATTCTATATAGTTTAAAAGTAGTATATAAAATAATATAAAAATTAAATATAATATAACTAAATAGAAATATTAGGCTTTGCTTTATACCCTTTATAAGCTTTAAATTTACCTCTTTAGTATACCTTTTATTCTAAAGATTAATTTAATAGTTTTAAAGTATTAACTTTAAAGTGCTATTAATAATATCTTTAGTATTATTATTACTTACTAACTTAGCTATATCTTTTTATTTAACTTTAAGGTTTAATATATCTCTAAAAGTAATATTTAGCTACTAATAAGTTATCTTAAAAAGGTTTTAAACTATTTAATAACTTTAATAAAGTTATTAAAAAAGATATTAAGTAATTTATTAATTTATAGCTTTATACTAATTAACTTAAAGAGGTAGATACTACTTATTATACCTTTAAATTATAGTAAATTATTTCTTACTTTATAACTTTAAATAAATTATTTAATTACTTAGTAAAGAAGTTTAAAGTATTAAAGAGAAAGATATTATATTTCTTTATTAATAGCACTAAGCTTTATAAAAAACTTATAAGCCTTTTAAAGGGTTTAGTACTTATTATTAATAATTTAAATAAGTAGTAGTTTATTATTAAAAAGATTTACCTTTCTATAGCTTATAAAGAAATAAAAGTAGTTTACTAAGTAGTATAATAAAAGTACTACTAAAGAAAAATATAGGATACTATATAGGAAATATTATAATACTATAAAGTTTACTAAATATTTATACTATAATACTATTATAAGCTTATAATACCTATTGCTTTTAGTAACCCTATAAGTAAGATATATATTAATACTTAATACTTACTATTTAATTATAGGTATAAGTACCTCCTAAAAGCTTAATATAATCTTATAAAATAAATTAAAGCTAAACTAGTTTATATTATAATAATAAAAGCTATTTACTATTTTTTTAATACCTTAATTAGTAGATTTAAATTAATACTATTTATTATTTATAATAAAGGTTTAGAGATAAAAGGGAAGCTTAGTAATACTTTAGTATAACTTAGTATATAAGGTATATAAACCTTTAGCTATAACCTTAAAGTAAATAGCTTTATAAAAGTAGGGTATTAGTCCCTAGCTTCTATACTTATTAAATTAGGTAGTCTAAATAGAAAATAGCTAAGGTATTTTAAATAAGCTCTTCTTACTAATTATATTATAATTAAGTCCTCTTATAGTTAATTAGCCTTTTACTTTATTTATAAATAGAAACCTTTACTATCTTTTAAAGTAGAATTTCTAACCTAATAACTTATTAATTAAAATAAGGTAACTATAATATAGAACCTTTTTAAAGCTAAGATCTATATTTTTAACTAAAAGGATATAAATATTATAGCTATATAGAAAAAGGTGCTTTAATTTTAATAATAGCTTATAGCTAGGACTAATAAGAAATAAGCAGCCTTTATTTATAAGGAGTCTAATTAATTAGTTTTAAGGGATCTTATTCTAGTATATAATATATATTATATAATAAATATATCCTTAACTAGGAAATTAATAATAAAATAAAATAGCCCTTTTAGAATCTATAGTTAGGCACTAATTATAAAAGCATATAGGCTCTAAACTTTAAATAGAATTATTCTTAATAAAATAGTTAATAGAGATTATATTAAAAAGTTTATTTTTAATAGTAATAGTTAGTAAACTTTCTTTACTAATAACTAGCTATATTAACTAGCTAGTTATAGTATAACTTTAATAGACTTAAATAACAAACTTATAGCCTTACTTTTATTAAATACTAACTATAATATATTTAATTAAATAGTTTCCTATTTTAATAAAACCCCTTTTTTAAGGGGTATTTTAGAAAATAAGGATTCTTTAAATAGGAAAGTAAGCATACTACCTTAATAATATCTCTACTATTAAATTAAAGTATAGATACTAAAACTTACTAATAAATAATAACTTTAATATTAGGTATATTATCTTTCCCTTAATTACTAACTATTCTTTCTTCCTCCCCTATTCTCTTTTTTTTTTTTTTAATATATTTATTTTTATTTCTTTAGCCTTTTTTACTTCTTTTAGTAGTAAGGCATTATTTACCTTACTACCTAGGGAGGGGGGAGCGCTATAGCTTTTCCTTATTTTATTTAATCCCTTAGTTTTATTACTTATTTTATACCTTATTAACTATTTAACTAGTTATTTTAGGGATTCTATTACTTAAGGTTTAACCCTTTCTTTTTATAGCTTAATATCTTTATTATTTCTCTTTCCTTTTCTTTATTACTTTTTTATTTAATTAAATAATCTACTTACTTAATTCTACCTTAGTTCCTCTCTTTACCTTAACTTCCCTCCTTTCTTTTCTAATAATTCTTTATATTTAGCTATACTTAATAGGTAATTTTAGCTTATTTAATCCTTTAATATAAAATAAGGGGGAGGTATATTAATAAAGATAATAGGTACTATATCCTTATTTAAGCTACTAAAATTAAGTATTTTAGTATTTAAAAACTCTTTCTTAATATTAATTAACTTAGCCTTTTTCCTTAAAAAGGGAATTAAAGGATAAGAATTACTAGCTTCTAAGCAATAGCTTTAAGTATATACTTACTTATAGTTTTTAAACTTTTAAATATAATTATTATAAGTACTATTATAAACTTTTCTAAAAGAAACGCACCTATAATAAGGTATACTTATATACTCTCTAAAAGCTATAACTATTTTAAGATATATATTAGTATAAGAGGAGTAGGATACTATATTTATCTACCTATATATTTATATAAAGAATAATAGCTTTTATTTAGGCTATTCTATAATAGCTATTATAAAGTAACCCTTAAAATATATAAGCTTAGTAGGAATAAGAACACTACTATACTACTTTTTAGTATAAATAGGCTTTTAAAGCTTTAAATAAGTATATAAAATATCTTTAAAAAGATTCTCTTAAGGATTTATAGCTTTAAAGAAATCTATAAAGTACTTTAGTTAATTCTTAAGCTTTTTCTTTTAAAGGCTTATTAGTAAATATATAGAAACTCTACCCTTACTAATGTTAATGCTACTAAGTATAGAGATCTAAAAAAGATAATAGAACTATAGGCCTATTAATCTTATTCTATATTATTTAATTAAATAGTTTATATACTATATAAGTTTTAATAGTTATATAGAAGATTTTACCTTAATTACACTAAGTAAGATTATTAAAGGAAAATAAAGACTGCTCTTTAAGTTTCTAAGTAATAATATTAATAATATTAGGAAGCTAGGAGTAAGGATAGTTAAAATAATTTATAATAAATAGCTTAATAATACTAATAAGAAGAAGTTAAGAAGGAAAAAAAGTAAAAAGAAGAGGGAAGGAAAAGAAGCTATATTTAGAAAAGGATTTTATATATAAGGCTAGTGCTATAATTTACTACTTATAAGCTAATAGCTAGTAACTAATTAAATAGTTTATTTAGTAGCTAGCCTGCTTAAAGAATATTAATAAACTATATTATTATAATAAATATACTAATATATACTACTGCCTTACTCTTCTTTCTTTTTCCTTTTCCTCTCTCTCTTTATAACCTAAGCTTTTATACCTTTTTTTATATAAGCTATTAATATCCTTATTTTTACCTATTATTTTTATTACTATTATTTACCTTATCTAATTACTTAGTCCCTTAGTATATTCCTTTACTTTTAGGCTTATAAATTTTACTTATTTTTATAAAAAGAAGTTATAAAATTATTTTCTTTAATTTTTCTATATTTTAACTATTTAATTAAATAGTAAGATAGATAACTATATTCCCTAGTAGTATAGAATCCCTTAAAATATTTATTATATTATACTTAATAAGGTGAATTATTTCTTACTTTAAAGTTTACCTACCTTTATTACTCTTACTAAATCCTATAGTAAATTTAGTGCTTTTTATATTATTATAAACGCCTTACTTATTAATATACTACTTAATTAAATATTCTTAGCTTAGCTTACTATTTTCTAGTTTAGGTTTTACTAAATAACCTATACTATATACTTTAACCCTTATTAATTTAACTAAAATAACTTTATAGAAGTATAACTAATTAATAATAGTTAGACTAAATTAACTTAAAATAGCTATTTAAATAATATTTATAGGCTTTTTTATACTCTTTTTATTAGCTATAGGTATAACTAGCTTAACTAGTTTATTTTTATTATTATAGAAAGAATTATTAAATAAAGCCTTAAAAAATATATTATTATTCTCCCTTTTAAGTTTTATATTAATAATAAAAATATTATAATTAAAATATATAAGGATAAAGCTTTTAGAATATACTATAGGCTCTTATATAATAACCTTATTAATATATAGTATAATAGTTAATTAAATATATATTTACTTTATTAAGCCTAGTATAGTAAGCACTTAGTTAAAGGATTTATTTATTTTATAAATTATTAAACTACTTTTATTTTTAATTACTATAAAGAATACTTTTATTTTTATAATACTTTTTTTTTAGCTATAAAGCTAGATTTTAAAAAGTTATAAAAGGGTTTAAATAAGTTTTATAGTAGCTAAACTACCTATATTAATTTAAAGCTATTATAATATTAGGTTCCCCTTAAAATAGTTTATATAAATATAGCTATACTTATTTTATATTTTTTCTTTATACTTTATAAGGCTTTTTTAGTATTTATTTTATAAAGATTTTAAAACAAATAGTAAAAAATAAAGATTTTAGTTAAGACTATTATAGGGTTATACTTTTTAAATAATAGGCTAACTACTTTAAGCTCTCTTTATACTAGTAGGTATTTATAAATAATATTCTTAATAATTCTTCTATATATAGTTTTAAAATAAAGAGAACTTTTTATATTTTTACTAATATAATAATAAATAAATTAAGCTATTCTATTCTATTTAATTATAACTAAGGATATTAGTATATTTAATTTAATATTAGCTACCTTTATTAAATACCTAAGGGAAAATTCCTTTTTCTTTAAATCCTTAGTTAAACTACTAATAAAGGTTAGTCTTTATTTTTAATGCTTACTACTTAAAACTATAAGTTAAGTAATATTAAATAAGTTATAATATATAATTCTAAGTAAGTATAATTTTATAATATAAAGTTATAGAATTCTTATTAATTCCTAACTCCTTTACTTTACTTTAAACTATAAATTATTAATAAAATTATTCTTAGTTAATTAACTTATAAAAGGTAGAAGTTTAAAATAATTATAGCTTTTTAAAGAATAAATTAATCTCCTTCTTTACTACTTATTTTATTTTAACTATTTAATTAAAATATACTTTCCCTTTTTAGTTAGTTATTATTACTACCTTAAGTATTATAATAATTATTCTTACTATAATTATTTTACTTTTTTAAATAAAGGGATAAATTAATAGTGCTTATACTTTTAAAAAAGCCTCTTTAGTCCTTTTAAAAGGCTTATAAGTAATATAAATATAGTATATTATTTTTTAATACTTTTATTAAAATCTTTAAAATTTTTACTCTATCTTTTAATAGCTTTTATAAAAAAAAGGCTCTTTATTAATAATATTAGAAGGAATTTATAATAAAAGCTTAATAAAAATTAAATAATAATATTACTTAGTACCTTTAAAAGAAAGCTATAATTAAAGCTATATTACTTTAAAAACTATATAATATTAATTATAGTAAATAGCTATAATTTAATTAATTTAATAGATTAAAGACTAAAGAATAAAGCCTAAACTATTATATACTAATAGTAGTAGCTAATAATATTAGTCTTAAACCTACTATTTATATTACTATAATAGATTTACTACTAAAGCTATATAATAAGAAAATTCCTTAGTATAATATTTTAGCTTTTTTCTTTACTTTTAATATATATTTATTAATTATTCCTTTTAAGCTAGTTTACTATAAAATATAAAAAAAAATTATAATTATAGTATAAAGTATAGTTAAAGGGGATAAATAAGGTATAGATTCTTATACTAATAAGGCTTAATAATATTATAATATAATTAATAATTAACTAATTACACTAAAGAAAATATATAGTAATTATAAAGTATAGGGAAGTTTAATAATACTAAGGTTATTAAAGAAAACTAAAGAAATAAGTTTAGGCTAAGAAATATTATAGAATTATTTAATTAAAAAGTTCTTATTTTATTTTATTTTTATTATTATTATTTCTATTAGCTTATAATGCTTTTTATATTACTATAAGCCTAAAGAGGTATTATATTATAAAAAAAGGGATTTAGTTTATAGTTATTTAGAAGAAGGTATTATAGTAGCTAAAGGAGTAAAACCTTAGTATAATATAGTTAAACTATTTAATTAAATAATATAAATAGGTTCTAAGCCTTTAAATAATTAAAAAATCTATTTATTTTTTATTTTCTTTTTCTAAGGTATAAGTATAGGAGTACTTATTACTATAATACTATTAATTATTATAATTCTAGTTACTACTATAGTATAATTATTTATATTTTATTTTAAGAATATTATTATTTTAGTCTTTAATAACTTAAACTATTTAATTAAATAAAAAGCTATCTAATTATCCCTTTTCTATATAGTCTTAATGACCTAGAGCTGAATCTGTGCACATAAGAAATCCGGAATACAACAGGGATAGCTTCGGTTGTGTGCATGCCCTTCACTTTGGGTGTGTGGTGTGTGTTCTTTTTCCCCCCGTCACACTAATAACTTAAGGTTGCTAAAAGGGGAACCCCTAGATCCTAAGGCAGTTAAAAAATTAGAAAAATCTTTAAATAATTAGCTAGGGTTAAAATAGTATAGAGAGGTCTTTATAGTAATTATTTATAGCCTATAGGAAATTCTAAGTAAATAAAGATAACTAGTAAGATAAAGATTACTAAAATATTAAATTATAAGTTAGATATTATACTATTTAAAATAAAATAAATCCTTAGCTAAATATATACTATTAAAAGATATTTTAATTAAACTATAAAAGGCTTATAATATATTAAGTTATTTTAAAATAGCTATAACTTTTTAAAAGCTTTAAGGATAATTCTATTAACTTAATTAATTAAGTAATATAGTAAATTATTATTATTCTTATTTAATTTATTAATAAATAAAGGTTAAATTATTAAAAGCTAATTTATATAATATTATAATACTTAAACTATAAAGATTAGGAATAATAAACTATTTAAAATTAATTATTTTTAAAGCTATAAATAAAGATACTTATATTTTAATAGTAATAAACTATATAATATAATTTATATTAATATAATTATATTTAAAAATAATAAAAAACTTAATAATAAAAGCTTAAAGCTTAAATTAAAGCTTTATTTTTAAATAATTAAAAAGTATTTATTATAATAATAAGTTATACTTTAAAAACTTAAAATTTAAATTAATAGTAAAAAAATATAAAATAAGTATAATATTTAAGCTAATACTTTACTTATTTTTAATTAATTTAATAAAAAAATATATATATTTAATAAAGAATTAATTAATAAAATAAGTAATAAAAAGGGATAAAATATTATTTTATTTATAAAACTAAATATTATTAAATATTATAATAATTTTAAATAATAAATATATAATTAAAATATTAACTTTATTAATTAAAGCTATATTAAAATTTAAACTATTTTTTAAATACTAAAAAGTTAAAGAATTTATTTAATTAAAAATATTTAAATTAGCTAATTTAAAATTAATAAAAAAACTAATTTATAAAGATTAAATTTAAAAAATAAGTTATAAAATTAAATATTAAATAATAAAATTAATTAATAAAAAAATAAAAAAAATAAAAAAAATATTTAAATATTTAAAATAAGTAATTTAATTTAAAAAAAATAAATAAAAAAAATAAATTAAAGAAAAAGTTTAATAAAATTTAAAAAAAGCTATTTAAAATAAAGTTATAAATATTATT
>AFRA01000799.1:0-17866 GCA_000223055.1 Claviceps fusiformis PRL 1980
ATAAGCTTGTACCTTTTAAGGCAGTATGTGTAAGATTTTTTTTTATAATGGATGCTAGGGATCTAGGTCATAATGACTTAGGGGTCCCTACCCCAGAACAGTTATGGGCAAAGCATGTAAATCAACAGATTTTGCAGCAAAATAATAATATTTCTAATATTTTAGAAAAATTAGAAATTTTAGCAGCTGCTGTTACCTCTGCCCCAGCTATAGCTTCAGAACCTATAGCTAAGCTAGTACAAGAAAAAACTTAGGAAAGCCCTAAAAATTCTGATATTCTAAATTCTTTTAATAATTCTATTATTAAAGAATTTAATAAAAGAGTTTATAGCTTTCTAGAGGGGGCTAGGCTAAAGGGGCTAGAAAATTTTAACCAGTAGAAGCAGGCCCTAAATATCCAATTTAGGGCACTAGGAATGCCTAATTTCTTAGAAAATCCTAGTATTGCTAAGAACCTTAGCGATCCTAACCAAGCTATAATTCTTATACTTTTAAGAGATAGCTGCACTAAAGGCCCCCAAAATGCTATAATTTAGCAAAAAGACCCCTTAGAGGCATATAGTGTTTTAATCCGCCAGTATTCTTAGAGTGCTGAAATACAATGGGGTACCCTATACTATTAATTTCATAGCCTAAATTTTCAAGGCTTTAAGGGTTCCTTAGAGTCCTTTAATGCTTTATTTAATAACCTACTAGCTAGGCTAAATTTAGCAAGTGTTTTTATAAAGCCTATAGATTAAGTAAATTAGTATCTATAGGCACTAAAATCTACCTTTCCCTACTAGGTAAAAAGGCAAAGATTTTCTATAAGAACTTCTAGGGCTTTAGGGAACCCTATAGGGGCACTAAATTTGCAATTTCTAATAGCAGACTTGCTTAAAGAGTAAAGAGATAAGAGCTCTTTAGTGGCTAAAGCTCTAAATTATAGAGCTATAGCCTAGAAATCTACATATAAAGGCACTAAAGAAAATAAGTCCTCTAAAAACCCTTTTAATAAAGAAGAAGAGAATTCCTCTAAAGAAAATAAGAAGAATTCTAAGCCTAATTCTTATAAGAAAAAGGGCAAAAAAGGGCAAAAATCCTTTAAAAAGGCTGAGGATAATGAAGATAAAGGTTAGGAAGGAACCTTTATGCTAGGAAATTTTAACCTTTCATTAGGAGCCCTAGAGCCCTATAAAAGACCTAGTAGCCCTAGTGCTAGCAGTGATTCTAATGAAAATTCTAGTTCTTCTTTTTCTAGTGATCCTAGTACTAAAGAAAAAAAGGCTTCTTTTAATGCCTTTAACTTTAACTGTAAAGAAGATATAAAGAACTCCCTTCTTTACAATATAGGCTTAACAGTGCACTTAGTTAATTCTAAAGAGCACTTTATAAGCTATACTGCTTATAAAAAGGGCGAGGCAAGCTCCATAACCACTGGTGGGGGTCCTATCTATCCTAAGGGATACAGTAAGGCTAAATTTCTAGTGTTATGCCAGCAAAACCCTGATAAATACAGGCCTTTAATCCTATAAAATGCACTATATTTACTAAAATTAGATATAAATATAGTAAGCGGATTAAAGCATTATTTAGCAGGGGGCTACATGTCTAAAAATTCTTTATTTTTAGCTAATAGGTCTTATATTAGTCTCTTAAATATTAAAAAGCATGGATTTTTTTTCTAGCTTAAAGATTCCAATCCACCCCTTCTAAAATCACCTTCTAGTTGCTCTAAGGGGCACTATGTAGGCCATTTTAGTCACCAGGCTTGCCCCCCTATAGAGGTTAATAAAAAACCCTCTATAAAGTCTATTTTAGCCCCTAAAAAGGCTAAAAAGGTTGAAGAATTAGGGAATTTACACCCCCTTAATCCTATAGCCCCTTCTTCACAAAATCAGAAAGCAAGCCAAAGCTAGGCACCTTTTATAGAGGGGGTCCCCTTAATTCCTAAGGAAAAACCCCCTAATTCTATGCTATTAAAGGCACCTAAATCTAAATTTATAGAGGATTTATAGGGCTTAGTAGATAAAAAACCTTCTATTAATCCCCCTAGACCCTTTATAACCCTGCCTCTAATAGCCAGCTAAGAGGCCTGTGGTTCTTAAGGGGCCTAGCATAAGGAAGCTAAGGAAAAAGGCCCTATAGTGGCAGATGAGCCTCAGGGAAATTCTATAATTATAGATTACCCTATGCCTAAAGACCCCTATAACCTAGATTTTCTAGACTATAGTGGCTGCCCTAAATATTTTTTAGAGGGCAAAAAGGTTGTTATTATCTACTAAAACTAGGCTAAAAGCTTTTATAATATTCCTCAGAATATTATAGGGAATAACTCTTTAGAGGGGGATCCGAGTGCCCCTCAGACCCTTATAGGGAATAATTCCTTAGAGGGGGAAAATAACCAGAAAGGGGACTTTCTTAATATCCTTTTTAAGGATTACCCTAAAGGTCCTATTTTAGACCTAATGGTTAAAAGAGTCCCTAAGCTTTCACTTAGCCTTAGGAATACTTTATTCCTAATTTTAGATAATTTTCAACTAGAGGATAAAAATCTAAGAAAAACAGATTTTTATATAGCAAGCCTCTATAAAGAATTTTGCTATAAAGCTTTTATTTCTAAAGAAAATAAGATTTTAAAGCTTAAGTCCTAAAGGAATTCCTAAAGGCAGATATCTTTAAAAAATAAATAATAAGAAAAATATTTCTTAAGAGCCTTAAGATATCTATAAATTTACTTTTCCTTTAAGTAAAGGCTCTTACTGTTTTCTTGTCTTATTATTCTAAGACTTTCTAGAAGCTTTTAGTGGCTTATAGAAATCTTTTAAAATAAAGAGATTTTTTCCTTATAATAATTACAACTCTCGCCAAAGCCACTAAAACAACGCCTAGCTAAAGGCACAAAAACAACTATAAAAACACCCAGAAAATCGAAAATAATCACAAAAATAAAGAAAGAATAAGGTCCCTGCTTTCAACAGCATTACCTTCGCGAAATGCTATACTTTACTATAGTAAAAAGTCACTTACCCTAGAGCCCCGATTTTAGGCTCTATAATTCTACAATCCTTTTTTGTTTTAGAATTTTCCTGGATTTTATACGACTTTTTCTTTCGCTTTCGCCCTCAGCGCCCTTATAATAACTATCCCTAATACTTCTTTAGAGGGGGTGTTAAAAATAATAGGGTTATTTATAGGGGATTCCTCACTATTAGTGCTATAATTATAGCGCTAATAGAAGCACTTTATAGGGGGCTTTGTAAGCCAGTGCAAGCCGGCAAGCGTGCGCGCACGCGGGCGGCACAACCACGGAATTCCAACCAAAGGTCACGTGTGTGGGCTCGCAGCTGCAGGGTCCCCACAAATCCTCACTTTTCGACCTTTTTTGCCCATTCTGACAGCTATGCAGTCGGACTAATAGCTGCAAGGTAGGCCTAGTCTTTGGGTTAGATTTATAAGGCAACTAGTAAAGATACGGAGGAATGGATTGAAGGATGTGACTAAGCCAGCTGATAGCTGCTTAGTTAGGGAAGGTGGCTACCCTATAATATATGTTTTTACTGTTTTTCTTAATAAGGAGGAATTTATAAAAAGTCTTAGAACTAGATTCTTTATTGCTAAATTCTAGGCTTTCTTTCTATATATATATCTAAAAATTAGTTTTTTAGTGTTATGCGTTGATTTTCACTAAGTTAACTGATTGCAAGCACGTTGGCAGCTAATTTGTATAGCTATAAGTCTATTTTTTTGTTTTCCTATATAAATGAATTTTACAGAAAATAGAAAGTGGCTTATAAAGCCTAGCTGGCAACTAGGATCCACCAATAAGGTCGGTGGGTATGTAAGGGAAGGAAGTGAAAAACCCCCTCACAGCCGCCAACCGTACGGACCGTTAGAATCACTCTTGCTAGCTGCGCACACCTGCAAAGTTAGAGATTAGATATAATTTTTATTGGATATTATTATTACAAATTCTTTAGCGAATTAAATAGTGCTAAAAGCAACGCAAAAGCTTCCATTTTACGTAAGATATAGTGGACTGCAGCTTGCTGCAGTGCCCTGCTCTGCAGAGCAGTGGATCTGTACGTGCACGCTCACTAAGCCCACTACCTTAGTAAGCTGTGCTCTATAGCACCCACCTCCATTATTTCTAATAACTATTAATTAGAATAAAGAATACTATAAAACAGGTTTTATAATACCTTCTAATTAATAAATATTCTAAGTTATACTAGCCTTATATTTAATTTTATAAATATATATAGGGCATTCCCTATTAGTAGAAAATATTAATTATTTCCTAACTTTTAGTATACTATAAAAGCTTACCTTAAGCTTACCTTTATAAAAGCCCTATTAAAGTATATAAAATCCTTTACTTTTTATACTTATTTACTTTCTTTCTTTACTTTTTTTTTTTTATTTTTTTATTTTTTTTTTCCTTAAAAATTTATATACTACTACCTTCCTTCCTTATATTAATTATTTAAGTTAATCTATAGCTTTTATTAGCTTATATAAATACACTACTTAAACCTTAGACTTCCCTAAGCCTTTCTATAGTATATTAAATTTATTAGCTAAAGATTATTAATATTAGTTTTATTAATTACTATACTAAACCCTAGTAGAAGTCAAGCTAGAAAAAGTATTAGTAAAATATATATAATAAACTTCTATATTTTTCCTATTCTTATATATCTAAGCCCTTATTAAGCCCTATTCTTACTAATAGCTTTCTATAAGCTTTCTAAAGAAATTAGCCTTTAAACTTAAGAATACTATAAATTCCTATAATATTAACTTAGCTAACCTACTAAGACTTGTATTTAACCCCTATCTTTAAAAGATTAGTATTTTAACTAGCTAGCTAGAAAATACTTATACTACTTAAAATAGTAAGTTTTATAATAAATATAGTAATAATATAAGTATACTTTATATTACTCTCTAAACTACTATAGTTAACTATAATAAGGATAAGGATATTTTTAATATAAATAATATAGATAATTAAGGGATAGATAATGCTAAGAGTATTAAAGCTTAAGCCTTAGTACGCTAATTCTTAATAAATATAACTAGTAAACTATTAACTACTACTAAGGATATAGTAAAGTATATTACTAATACCTTAATACACTAGTATCTCTATTAGTTTAAAAAAGCTAATAATAAAATATATAAACTTTATAATAAATTAAATAATATTAACTTTATAGCTATAGTTAATATAAAGAAAAACTATATAAAGTAGTAATATATTAATAAGTAAGGACTTAAAAAGAAGGATTAGGCCTTTAAGGATATACTTTATATTTATAGTATAGAATTTACTAAGGCTAAAGCTAGAATTAGCTAAAATAGATTTAGTATTAAAAAAAATAATCCCCTTTATAACCTATACTTAAAAGTAGTAGCTTATTATATTAATATTTTTAAAAAACTTAATACTTAAAGTAATAAAGCTATAGTAGCTACTATAAAGGGTAATAAAGCTTAAGCTAAAGGTAAATTAAAACTTTTAGTTATTTATACTACTTATAACTTCCTTTAAATAGCTATTTTTATTTAAAAGAATAAAGATAGCTATAAAAACTATTACTAAATCTTCTAGCTTTTAGCTAAAGCTATTATTATTACTAAATATATAAGTAATGCTTTTAGCTACTTAAATAAAACCTTTAGTAGCTTTTTAGTAATAGTTAGTAAATCCTACCTTATAGAGATCCTTAAGCTAAGCGCTTATAAGGCTACTATTACTACTAAATAGTTATTAAGTATATAAAATAGAGTCCTTATATATATTATAGTATTAAAAATAGCTATAAAAGCCCTTAAGTTTACTATAATAAACTATAGTAAACTATTTAAAATATATTATAATAGTATTAAAGGCTTTATAAATATTTATAATATTATAAAAACTAAGACTTTAGGGATAGTTAATACTAGAATTAAGGAGGCTATTAAATCTATACTTATAGTAAAGGCTATAAAGAATATAGAATCCTACTTTATTATATTAAAAAAATATAAATTTACTATAACTACCTTAATCTTTACTATTAAAACCTTTATTAAATTACTTTAAACTAAAGTAAAAGCTATTAAAGCTAAGGTATAAACTATTTAGACCTTAATAGCGCTCTTTATAGGTACCCTTAGGTTATTTACTATAATATATTCTAATAAGTATAATAGAGTTAATACCCTAACTCTTTAGTTAAAGTATTTTATATATAATAAGCACTAGCTAGCTAATATAAGTAACTTAATAATTATATTATTAAAATAGGATTTTAATAATCTATTTAATAGAATATTCTAGTATTTTTATTATTTCTTATACTATTATTTTAGTAGTGTCTTACTATATAAATTCTAGTAGTTATATAAATATAAGTAATTTTAAATATTTTATATTACTTTTTACTTTAAAGAGGCTAAGGTTAGTAGGAAATATAATAATTTAATAAAATAGTTTTAATTTTATAACTTTTATAGTTAAGAATATAGGATTCTTATAGGATTTTATTTATAATTAATTAATATTAAAGTAAATAAAATATATATATACTTTTAACTTTAAGCTATAAGAACTATATTTTTATTATATAGAAGATATTACTAATACTAATACTTACCTTAGGTTATAGAATACTATAATATTCTAATTCTTTATTTACTTAGCTAGAGCTATAGCTTAAATATTTAGGTATACTATTAAGTATAAAAATCTTACCTTATTATAATACCCTTATAACCTCTTTTTAATTAATAATATTATTACCTTTTTATTATAAGCTACTCCTACTTTTTTTTTATTATTATTATTAGTATTTCTTTTATACTTAGCTATACCTTTTATTATTCCTTTAATAGCTATTCTTTTATATAAAACTATTATTTTTTTTATATAGTTATATAAAGTTTCTTTAGTTTTAATATAGAAACTATTATAACTAGCTATATAATACTAACTCTACCTTAAAAGACCCTTTTAACTAAAAGGAAGATTAACTAAGATTATAAAGAGATACTTAACCTTTTTATTAAACTAAGTAATATATATTTTAAGGCTTACTATAATACTAATATTATAAGTAATATATAATAAATAAGAAAACTTTTTATTTTTAAATTATATTATATTATAACTACTAAAGACTTTATTAAAAAAGGTTTTTATAAAATGTTTTTACTTTATAAAATTTATAAATTATACTACCTTTTAGTAAGTAGTAGCTTATTAAAGCTAAATATAGCTTTTATTTACTATATTATAAAACTAGGTATAAATACTTTTATTTCGCTTTCTTTAATTATTACTATTTATATTAATAAACCTTTTACTAAATAAAACCTTTAGGCTTATATTAAAAGTAGTATTAAAAATATAATAAACCTTTATAATAAAATTATTCTTTTTAGAATGCCTTAAGCCTAATAGTTTATTAATTTCTTTATTAATTTTACTAAGGCCTATAACTATACTAATACTAGCTATATTTCTATTACTTATTATAAACTAATAAAAGACTAAGTTAGTATTTTTATTAAGTATTATTTATATTTAGTTAATATATATTATAAGGTTTTTTATATTAATATAAAAAGAATCTAAATACTTACTACTTATATTTAAATGCTAGCTAATAGAATAAGCTATAATATATACATTAATAATACTTAGAAGAATTAATATAATATAAATATTAATAAAACTAAATAAAAACTTAACTTTAATGTAATATATTTCTATAAAAAGGTAGGTTTTACTTAATATTAAAAGGAAGCTAAGGCTATAGTTATAACCCTTAATATTTATACCTTTAATACTATAGCTAACTACTAAAAATAAAAGATCTTTAAAAGAATTTTAATTAACCCTATAGTTTAATATGCCTTAGTTAGTAATATTTACTTTATAATAGTATATTAAAACTATACTATAAACCTTAATAACTCTATAGTTAATAAGGCTATTAATAAAAAAAAGGCTATTAGTAATAGTAATATATTTATAAGTAATAAAAATAAGTAATAATAGTATAAAATATAGTAGTATACTAAGGGTAAACCCTAGGGGGTATAATAGTTTTATAAGGAATATAGAATATTATATTAATTTTACTTACCTATATTTTCTTTTTTTATTAGTATAACTTCTATAGATTAAACTATAACCTAGCTATATATAAATTATATAGCTTTATTTCTTTTTCTTTTAATTCTTTAGCTTTATAAATAAGCTACTATAAGCCTATCTTTTTTCTTTTTTTTTTTTTTCTTTCTTATTTAAATAGCTTAAAATAAGCTATATTTTCTTCTATAAAGGGGGGGGACTTATTATAGTTTATTTCTCAAGATAAAACCTACTTTATAAAAAAAGGGTTTTACTATATATAGCTAAAGAGAATAACTTTAACTATATATATACTTAATTACCTACTTATAACTTAAGTGTTCCTTCTTCTTATAACTTTATAACGTACCACACCTATTGTGTGAGTACCCCCATTTACGTGTGACATCCAGCACGTAACAATTAATACTTTTCTTTTCTTCTTAGTTATATAATTAATACTATTAAGTATTAAAGTTATAGCTAAGACTTTTTATAAAACTAGACTCTATATATAAGGGTTTACTCTATATTAAAGCTAATAATACTACTAAGGGCTTATTAGTAGTAAAAAAGGAAGTTAAGGTAGCTATAGTAATAGCTAGTATAAAGAAAGTTATTAAAAAATATATATAAAAGCACTATTAAAGTCTTATTTCTTTAAAGCTAATATATACTTTATATTATACTTAATACTGTAATGGATTCGAGCTGGAGGCTTGGATTCTTAGCGGAGCAGGAGAGGGGCATATAAGGCGACCTACTGCACCTATAGGGTGAACCCTATAAGCATATATTATATATAGAATAGATATATAGTAGAGGGAAATAGTAGTTTTTCCTTTCTCTTTATAAATAATAATAACTTTATTAATACTAAATTATAATTATTATTTAAGCTAATTTATAATAATTATTATTTATTATAATACTACTTATAATATTTATCTTTATATAAATAGTATAATAAATCCTTAGTATTATAAATAAGTAGCTTAATTAAGTAATATATAGAATTTATACTACCTTTATAAAACTATTACTTTAATAGTAGCTTAGCTTAAGAAACTATATTATTATATAGCTACAATAAACTAAGTATTTTATATAAATACCTTAATATATACTAATTAAGTATAACTTAAGTATAAGTTACTTTTAATAAAGAATCTTTATAATAAAAATAAAGCTTTATTCTAAGCTTAGTAAAGCTTTATAACATATAAGCTAAAAGCTAACTTAAACTTTATTAATACTAACTATAATAAGTATTTTCTTATTTATTAAAACTTATTACTTAAAATTTAAATATAAATAGCTTTATTCTTTAAGCTAAGTAATAATTATTAATATATACTAAGCTATTTTCTTAAATACCTTAATACTATATTTATAAACCTTTATTAAAAGGAATATATACTTATAAAGTTAAATTAATTTAAATAATATTTAAATAAATAATTTATAAACTTCTTTATTTATTTTAAATAAAAGTTATACTTTATAAAAGGAAGTATATAGTGTGACGGGGAGAAAAAGAACAGCACCCCCCAACTAGCTAGGTTAGGGACCGTTGGCAGCTGTTGGCGACTGCAAGCTAGTGCAGTTATGAGGTTGTCGGCTGGCTAGCAGTTGTCAGAAGGAAGAAAAAGGAAGAAAAGAGAATAATAGGGATCCAGGTCATCGGAATAACGGTCCGGCACCGAAGAGAATAATAGGGATCCAGGTCATCGGAATAACGGTCCGGCACTAAAGCTAATAATAGAAAAATCCAGAATATCGAACAAAATATATCATAATTCAAGGCCCAATACCTAGCTTACAGCTGCTAACAGCTGCAAGCTAGCTATAAGTGGTTAAACTTTTTGAAGGTTTAAGTGCGGGTGTCTTTCTATCTAAGAATTTAGCAATTTGCATTCCTTATATACTGGATGGAAGTCACGTGCCCGCAGTTGCTAACAGCTGTCAGCTACGCAGCTGCGCGGCTGCGCGGCTGTCAGAAATACAGGGACGGGGGACTTTCCCCCCGACACAATAGGTAGATATAGTAAAACTTATATAGCTTTAAGTAAAACTTAATAAGTATATAAGGGACTACTATATAGGCTATAATATTTCCTACTTTAATTATTATATAGTAGTTATATAATACTATAATATTGCCTTAAATATTAACTTATATTAAATTAAGGAATATATTAAGGCTTATTATTATACCTATACTAAATATAATTAAAATAATAATATAGCTATAATAAGTATTAATTTTAATAGTTTCTTAGATTTTAAGTAAGGCTATAAGTTTTTTAATAAAAGTAGGCTAAATATAAAGCCTATAAATACTAAAGGTATTATTTAAATAACCTAGGTTTTATAGAATATTATTAAGTACTATAAGGCTACTTATTAATATTTATATTATAATAATAATAGTTACTTTATTTAAAACTATATATAGCTTTTTATTTACTATTTAATAAAGGGTTTAAATATTAAAGCTTTAAATGTTATGGACTGGCCTAGAGGCTACTGCAATCTAGCGTTAATAGAAGATATTATTACTCTTAAGGAGAAAGGAAAGAGAGAGAGGAATCTTTTATAGTCTCCTACTTTATTTATTTATAGGTACCCTAAGTAGCCCTACTTAGGGTTAATAAGGTATATACTTAGTAACTATTATTTCTTTATAATATAGTCTTTTTTACTCCTTTAAAAGTCTAAGCTTTTAGCTTAAATTTATTATATAGCCCCTTACTTACTTATATAGTTAGTTTAAGAAAGTATTAATATAGCCTCTATTATAATCTTAAATTAGTACTATTTACTTACTTAGGTAATAACTTTATTATAATTATATATCCTAATACTATATACTATAGAAGTATCCTTATATATACTTATATATATTATATATTATTATAATATATATATTATTACTATAATAGGTCTGCCCCTACCTAAATATCTTTTTTATTTATTACTTTATAAATACTTTATTAGTAGCTAAGTATACTTATCCCTAAGTTAGCTAGTAATTATTATATTTATTATTATTAATATTCTATTAAAAACTATATAAAATCTATTAAAAACCTAAAATTCAATACCTATATTATATATAGGTTTTTTATTTTTTACTCTTACTTACCTTTATATTTTTTTCCTTTTACATATACTTATTTATAATCTTTTAAAAAATATAACTATATACCTTTTACTTATATATTACTACTTACTTATTATTTTATTATATTTTATATATATACTTTTTAAATTTATTTATTATTTACTTGAACTTTTTTTTATATTAATAAAGCTATCTTTATATATTTAGTTTTAAAATAATAAAGCTTTAAAACCCTTTTTATTTAAACTTAAATTAAAAACTAACTTTTTTTAAAAAAGAATATATTTATTATTAATAAAGTATTATTATTTCTTTTTCCTCCTTCTTTACCTTACTTAAGTAAATATATTATAAAAAAAGACTTAAATAATAAAATATTTAATATTACTTATTATTACTTTAAAGAGTATTTATACTAGCCCTACTAGAATAATATACTATAAGGCTACTTTAGCTATTATTATATAGCTAAATAGAAATCTTATTATACCTATTACTATAAGAAAAGAAAATATAACTAAGAGTTATAACTTTATATAACTAATTCTAACTTATATTATATTTTTTAAAATATAGTAGTAGCTATTAATTATAATATAGCCCTTTAAGCTTTTAGCTAAAGCTATAAAAAGCTTATATTAATAAAGTCCTTTAGCTATTTAATAAATATATTTTATAATATTTATAATATTACTTAAAAGTATTTTATAGTTATGTTTATTTTTTTTAATAGCTTAGTTTTAACTTTTATTAATTTATTTCCTTTTAACTTAATATTCTAAACTATTATAATTACTTTTTACCTTAAGGTAGTAACTACTTTATTTCTTATATATATTACTATCTTAGCTAATATTAAGGTTATTTAAGACTTAAAAGCTATTACTTAAAACTTAAGGGTAGCTATATAAACTATTATTTTCTTTTTCCCTATAGCTTTAATATATATTTATAATATATTTTAAACTCCTTTATAGTATAGTAGCTAATGCCTTTTTTGATTTAAAGTTATACTTTTATTATACTATATATTACTTTTAGCTAAATATTTTACTTTAATTACTTTTATTTTTATATACTTACTCTCTTTCTTAAGTATACTTTATATTATACTTATTTATATAAATATTAATATACCTATACTTTATAGCTAAGTAAATTACTTAATAGCTACTACTTAACCCTTTATTTCTTTTACTTTATTTATATATAAAAGCTAGTTTTACTAGTCTTTAAATAAATTCTTTATTAATAATATATTAATTACTCTTTATAAATACCTATATAGTAATATATACTACCCTTAGTATAACTATTACTAAAAAAATATAAAGGCTTAAACTAATAATAATAATAATATTATAAATATCTCTTTAAATAAAAGTAAGCCTAGCCTTTTCTAGCTTTTCTTTATATTAGCTTCCCTTTAAAAGTAGCTATAATTATCTCTTGCCTTACTTAATAGCCCCTTTACTCCCTTTATACCTATACTTATAAGCTATTAATAAATTCAATAGAATTTATTCAATAAAGAATAATAAAAGTAATTAAATTTAGCTAAACTTTTTATAGGTTTATATTAGTATTAAAATATAAAAATACTATAGAATTATTAAAATAAGTATTTATAGAAGTCTTATATATAGTATTAAGAATCTAGCCTTAAAATAACTTATTATATAGTTAAATATCCCTTCATTATAACTTAAAATATATTAATGCCTTTATATTTAAAAAGTTTTTTAATAGCTTTTAGGTTAGTTATATATAGCTTACTTACTTAACTAGGATATTATACCTATATCCCTAACCCTAAGTATTATATATAGCTACTATATCCTTTACTATAAATTTATATAGCTTTAGGTTCTTATTCTTAAAGGCTAATACTAGCCCTAGCTTATAATTAGCTTATATTTATAATAAGAAAGGGTTAATTATAATTTACTCTAAAAGGTTTATATAAAAAATAAAATAAATACCCTATAGGATATTTAAGTAAACTATAAAGGGTATTAGTACCTTTAAAACCTTATACTTTACTATAACTTAATCTAGCTTTTAACTTAAATAATTTATTTTAATATATTATAGGCTAAGCTATATTATATCTTTAATATAAAACACTTTAGCTAGCTAGTATAATTTATTTATAGTATTTTACTAATATTACTAAGTAAAGTTAATTATTACTTAAGTTAGGGCTATACCCTTTTATAATGAATTTAAAAATAAGGCTACCTACCCCTTAGCTATAGTTATATTTCTCTTTTAAAGCTAGGCTAGCTATATTAAAGTTATATTATACTTATATAGAACCTAATTAATACTTATCCCTATAATTATAAATATATAATTATTAAGTATAAGCTAATAAGCTAGTAAGTCCTTAGCCTAATTAAACTATAAAAAGCTAACTATAATATATAAAACTACCTAAACCTCCTAATTAGCTTATTCTATACCTTTATTTATTTATAGGTAGTAAGGTATAAAAAAAAGCTACTTTATATTAATAAAAAAGTAAAGAGTTAATTAAAACTATTTAACTTAATTTAATTCTTAATTAAAGATAATTTAAAAAAAAAACCTATAGAATTACTATTAATATAAGTAAAACCTTTTTATATATACTTTAGCTATTATACTTAATATAGCCTTTAATTAAATAAACTTAAAAAAATAATTTATAATAACTATTAAATACTAAAGTAAGTTTATATTCTTTATTAATAAGTTTATTATAAAGTTTATTAAAATTTATAATTAAAACTAATTTAAAGCTAGGATAAGCTTTAATAAGCTTTATTTAAGCTATTAGCTTTTTTAGCTATCTATATAGTAATAGTTATAAATATACTAAGCTATATTACTAAATATACCCTTTTAATAATAGTTTTAATAAAGTACCTAAAATATTATATTCTATTCTAGGTATTTAAATAAAGGTAATTTATATACCTATTTAATTAATATAGTAATAAAAGGTTTAAACTATAAAATTTAAACCTAGCTTTAAAACTAAAGAATACTATAAGTATTAATAATATAGTTAGCTACTTAAGCTTTTACCTTTATAGCTTTAGGAAACTTTTTATTACCTTAATATATAGCTTATTATTTCAAAGTATAAAACTTATTAGCTTAAAAGCTTTAGTTTTAAAAAAACTATAAATATTTATTATTAAAAAAAAGCTAGCTTAAAGGTAGTTTATTACTATCTTTACTTAGGTTTTATTATATATAGCCCTTTTTAGTAATAATTACCTTTAGCACTTAGCTTTTACTTATTCTACCCTTATTCTTATTTTTATATAGCCTTATTTTAAGCTTTTAATATATTATAGCTAGTATTTTACTATTAATATATTATAATACTATAAAAACTATTAAGGGTTATTATTATAAAAGGTTTTTAAATTTATTTTACTTTTATTATAAAAGGGTATTAAGCTACTTAACTAAGTATTTAAAGTAATAATATAAATTAAAATTATAAAGAGTAAGTATTTCTAACTAATATACCTATTACTTTAATATCTTCTAAAGAGTAGTAAAATACTTTAAATTTTTATAGTTTATAAAAATAGTAAATAAATAAGCTATACTTTAAAGCTTTACCTCTTAGGCTTTAAGGTAGAAAATAATAATAAATAATTCCTTATTATAAATTATATAGTTTTACTATATTAATATTAAGTATATTAAGTAATAAGCTACTAAGTATAAAACCCTTTTTATATTATATTAAAAAAGATAGCTACCTATAGCCTCTCTAAATATATTTACCTTTATTAATATATTTTAATTAGGATTTTACTAAGCTAAAACTAAGTATAAAATAAAAGCTAATTTAAGTGCTTTAAATATAAAAATATACTTAGCTATTTATTAAACAAAAAAACCCTTTCTTTATTTAAGCTAGTAAAGGCTTAGTAAGTTTTAAAAAGTTTTTAATAAATTCTTAGTAAAAGTTTATAAACTTTAAAAAACTTCTTACTCTTTAGGTTTAAATTAATACCTTTTAGTTATAAATAGCTATAGTTTTTTTAAGGTTTAAATAAATACTTTTTCTAGCCTTTATAATAAACTTAAGGTATTAAACCTTTTAAACCCTAAAACTATACTTATTAATATTAAAGTATAGCTTAGCCTCCCTTAATAATTATAATATAAAATATATCTTTTATATATAGTTCTTTTATAATTTAAAAGTATAAATAAAGATATAATTTAAATATATAATAATAAAGTCCCTTAAAGTAAACCTTAAAGCCCTATTAATATAATATTAAAATATAATAAAGGTATTAGCTAAACTAAAGAGATAAATAAGCTATTTAAAAAACCTAAATCTTATTTAAAATATTATAAAATACTTATTCCCTTTAGTAATATAAAGGTAGTAAAATATAGCTTAGATATTAAGTTTTATAAACTACTAAGCGCTAGCTAAAGATTATAATATCTCTTTAATAAGGGGTAGTAGGTAGTAGTTTTAATTTATAATTTAGTTAAGTATATAATAATCTATATAAAAGCACTAACTCTCTTTAGCCTTTTTAACAAATAATATTAATACTATTACTAAAAAGAATAATATATAAATTTATTCTTTATTTATAAGTTTTATTATTTATTTATAAATCTTTAATAGCTACTTATATAATATATTATATAAAGGTACCTAAGGAAGGTTTAGAATTAATTTATTTAGATTTTAATAAAGATAAATATAATAATTAGTATAGCTTTAATATAATAATAATTCCCTTACCTTTTCTTTATTAAATAAGTTTATAAAATTTTAAAGTTTTAATAAAAGGTTATTAATTTTTAATAGGTTTTAAGTTAGCTTTACCCTTAAGGCTAAAATTAAGTTTATTTTATAAAGACTTATTATAAATAACTATATATTAAATTTCTTCTTTACTATATATTATATTAGTTTAGTATAAACTAAACTAAGAATTATAATAATTAATTAAGCTACTTAATAGGTATTAAAAAGTACTACCTTTAGGGTACTATTAAATTATATTATTAGTTATTATATAGCTAAGTAAAGCTTAACTTTATTTCATACTAACTAAAGTATACCTAAAATATAATCTTTAATAAGGCTTAAAATAATAAAAATAGTAACTAAAAATATTTATTTATTTATATTTCTTTAAAAGTATATTAAGTATATAATATATATATTTAATCTAGGTTTTAAATAGCTTCTTTAGGTTATTACTATTATTATTATAATTATATAAAATTAAAAAAAAGAAATTCTAATTAAGCTTAGTTATTAAGTAGCTTTTTTATTTATAATAATAAAACTATTATAGCTACTATTTACCTATATTATAAAGAAAGTAGTATTATTATAAAGAAGAGAAAGGAGAAATAATAGTAATTTTATATATACCTTTATTTTTAAAAAATCCTTTTTTAAACTATTTACCCTTTAAGCTATATAGTTTTATTTATTATTAATACCTTTTATATTAAGTTTTAAGCTAAAGGGTTATTTTTTTTTAAGTTTATTAAAGAAATATTTAATTCTTTTTCTTTATTTATTATAATAATTATATAAATTTTAATAATATCCCTTAAAGGTAATACTAAAAAAAGGTAATAATAAAATTAATAATAAAAAAAAAGCTATAATAAAAGTATTATTTAAGCTTTTAGTATTTTATATATTTCTTTAAAGATATTTATATAGTATATTACTTTCCTTCCCTTTCTTACCTTTTAATTTACTATTTTAAACCCTTATTAAATTAATACTAAATATTTTTATATTATTATTCTTATTTTAATTTATACTTAATTAGTATAGTATTTATATTTACTTCTTTATATAATAGAAGTTAATATTTAAAGTAATATTATAATAGTGTTTTATAGCCTTATTATAGTTTATTTAAAAGATATTATAGCTTATATAATAATTATATATATATTTACTAAAAGCTATATATATTTTAGTAAGCTTTACTAAATCCTCTTAATTTATTCTATTAGTAAGCACTAGCTTTTATTTAGAGTATATATAAAAGTTAAAAAAGCTTTTTAATAGCTATTAATATAGCTAGTTAAGTTTTAAAATTATATATTTCTATTAGTATAGGTTTATATATATTTTACTAAGGTATATTAAAAATTATTAAAGGTTATAATTAAAGTTCTCCCTTAGCTTAAAAAAAAGAGTAATTTATATTTAAATATATAATACTAAGCTTTAGTGAATAAAAAACTATTAATTATATATATTATTAATAAAATCCTAATTTATATCTAGTTTATAAGCTATAAAGCTTCTTTATACCTTAAAAAAGAACTTATTTTTATTATAAGGGCTCCCTATAGAGAGTAGTTTTTATTTTATATACTTTATACCTACTACCTCTTAGGCCTTTTCTAAGCTTAGTATAAATTAAAGGCTAATATAGATTAATATATTTTAAATAAGCTCCTCTAGCTATGCTTTTTATTATATAATTATTTTATAAAGCTAATATACCTTTTATAAAATTATATATTAAGCTTTATTACTTTTAAAATATTTATTATTTATTTTAAAGAGTTTTAATTTAGGTTTATAAAGAAGAAAAGTAATAAATATTATAGACTAG
>AFRA01000800.1:0-17849 GCA_000223055.1 Claviceps fusiformis PRL 1980
ATTTAAATAGCTTTATAGAAAAGATACTAAACTTAGTATATAATTTATTTTTAATAGTTTAGGCTAGTATAGCTATAATAATCCCTAATTACTTAGATTTAAAGATTTATATTTATAAAAATAGTAGATTTGCCTTTATATTTAATAGCCTTACTATTAATATTATTTAAATTTATTTTAAGGTTAAAGTATTTAATATTACTAAGTTTCTAAGAAGGTTTTATTAAGTAATTTACTATTTCTAAAGCTTAGGTAGCTAAATTATTATAAGGGTTCTTATTTTTAAATTACTATTCTATAGGTATTAATAATAGTCTTTAAGTATATATAGTATTCTTAAGGGGTAGCTTATTATAGAGTAAAGGGTTATATAAAGTTTTATAGAACTCCCTATTAACTAAGTGCCCTTAAAGCTAAGAAGTTTTAATATAAGCTAGTTATATTTATATACTTATTATTTTAAAAGATACTATAAGGTATTATATATTGAAGGTTAGAACCTATTTAAAGGTTAATAGAGAGTATTAAGCTTACTTTATAGTTTACTAATAGAATTTAGCTAGTTTAAAGGCCTTTAGTATAGTTATTATATAAATTACTACTTTATTAATTTCCTTTATACTATTATAGTAAATCTTACTAAGGATAGACTCTTACTAATTATATATATTAGTAAGAAACTACTAGAATTTATTATATATATTAGGCTTATATTATTATCTTTAGAATTTAGTTACCTATAAAGAAGGTATATATTCTTCCTAACTATTAAGTAAGTAGAAAATTACCTTATATTAGTTAATTTCTATAGAATTTAATAGGGTTTCTAAAGAGGGATTTAATATACTAAAAGTTAAATAAAAGTAGATTTATATTTCTAGAATAGCTTCTTAATAGAAGCTAGTATTAATATAGTTTTTTTTCTATAAAAAAGTATAGTTTTTTTTAATATAAAATAAAATATTTAGGGTCTTTAGTAGTCCCTTAATTTCTATATTTACTAAGTTTTCTATTAACTTATCTTTAGAAATGTTATATATACCTATATTATAGGTATTTTTTATATATTTTAAACTATTCTTTAGTATTATAGTTTTGTTTTTTAATACTAAATTTACTTATTTAAAAAGGTATTCTAGCTTAGCTTTATAAATAATACTTTTTATTAATTTCTACTTTATATTAACTATAGTAAAATCTATAGGGTTTTAATAAATAGGTTTTTTAATAGCTAAAGGCTTTAGATAAATCTAAAGATTATTATTAATATATTAATATTTAGTAAGAGTTTAAAGGTTTTTAATATCTTTTTATAATAAAGGTAATTTTTTTTATTTTTAAAGTTAAGGAAGTTTTAATAAAAAGCTTAAAAATAATAGATTTACTATAGTTAGTTTTTAATAATAAAGCTAGTAATTAAAGAATTTAAGCTAATAAGTAGACTTTATTAGTTTTTTTTTATTATTAATATAAGGTTTATAGTTTTTATTATTAGCTCTTATATAGTAAATAGGTATATAAAAGAAATAGTAATTACTACTACTTATTATATATTAAATATTATATATAAATAAGGGTACTTATATAATAGGTGTAGTATATTATAAAGTTATAAGAAAAAGGAACACTTAAGTTATAGGTAGGTAATTAAGTATATATATAGTTAAAGTTATTCTCTCTAGCTATGTGCAGCAGAACCCTCCTTTTATGAGGTGGGTTCCGCCTCTGGGGACGGACCGTAACAAAACCTTTTAATTTATATATTTTATACTTTTATTAGTTTAAGGGTAATAAAATATAAAAAGAAGCTATTAAGTTTTTATAAAAAAGTATAGTAATAATTAAAAGCTACTTACTTAGTTTAAGCTATAGTTTAATATAATATTTAAAAGGAATCTATAGAAATACTATTAATAATTTAGAAAGTATTAAGTATATACTTTAATACTTATATTTATTATAGCTTTTAATTAAATATACTTAAAAAGGTAGTTTATAATAATTATAAAAAACTAAAGGGTATTTAAAGAGTTAGCTAAAAGGTTAGTTATAAAATTTACTAATATTTATAATTAATACCTATTTAGCATTAAAATAGGCTATAAAAGGCTTTAGTATAGGTGCTAGCTCTTATAAGCTCTATAGTAGTAGTAATTCTATATATATTATATAATATTTATTAATATTCTTAAGTAATGAACTTTTTGCGAATTTGCCTGCACTGCAGTAGCAACGCGGAACTGACTCTAAACCTCTTAAAAAGTGTAGAAAAAGAATTGCTATATTTATTTTACCCTATCTTTAATAGTGTATTAATACTAGAGTATAGGTATAGTGGATAAGGTAATACTAATAGATATTAATAGTGGGAATTATAGCCTTATATAGAGCTACTACTACCTATTTATAGGATAAAGTAGCTTTATATTAATAGTGCTTTAAGTTGCTTTTATACTACTATTTATATATAAGTAAATACTAAACTACCTTACTATTAAATATAATAAAATAGCTAAACTTATACTAACTATAGTATTAAAAAGTATATAGAATATTATTCTTTATATTAATAATATAGCTTTAATATATACTTAATATAGCCTCTTTATACCTTAGACCTACACTAAAATATTAATAAAATTAACCTTATTATTACTTAATAAGCTTATTATAGTTAAAAACTTAAAAAAAGTTATTAAATAAGTAATAAAGAAAGCTATTAGTGCTAGGAATATAATAGCCTTAAGCTAAGCTAGTATTACTATTAAAGGCATTACCTAACTACTTATTTATTAAATTTAGGCTATAATAGTAGTAATACTACCTTATATTTACTATAAAACTATTATTAAAGGTAGTATAATAGCTAAAGCTATATAAAACTACTTACCTAAAGAAACTATTATAGCTATTAATTAAGCTATTAGTATTAATACTACTATAATAGTATATTACCTTTATAGTAGTAATACTATAATTATATTTTAGAATATAGTAAAGCCTTATACTAATAATATAGCCTAGGTTAGCACTGCTTTTAAACTAAAAGCAATACTAAATTAATATATATTTAGTATTATTATTAAGGGCTTCTTTATACACTATATATAGAACTAAGGGAAGGATAATATTCTTTAAAATATAATTATAGCTAATAAATAGGGTTTAGTAAAGGTTATAGTATAGAAGCTATATAGCACTATAACTTAATCCCTTTTAATTATTACTATTAATAGGGTTAATATAGTAAATAAGCTATACTATACTAGAATTATTTATAAAGCTAAGATATTTAAAGCTAAGCTTTATAATAATACTATTTATTTTTAATAATGCTTTAAATACTTTAAATTTAGCTATATAGCTATATACTATATATTACCCTTATAGTATAGCTACTATGTATTTAATTAGTATAAGGAGGGTAAATAATTATACTTAGCACTATTAGAAGCTATATAGGAATGCTATATTAACTACTTAGGACCTTACCTTATATAGTTTTATATATATAATATTATAAATAAATAATAAAACTATATATATACTATATACTTAATATAGCCTCTAGCCTTTACTAAACCTTTAATACTAAAAAAAGATAGTTAAATAAAGGTATTTAGTTATAGCTAAAGAAGAGATATAAGTAATTTATTATTATAAAAGGCTTTACTATAGAAGTAAGTTAGTAGACTATATACTTACTTCCCTAATACTTAACTAGAATTAATATAGTAGTTATAAGCTATTATAAAAGCCTTCCTAAGTTAATAACCTATAGCTACTATAGCACTAAATAAGCTAAGCCTAACTTAATATACTATATAGAGTATATAATAAAGGTTATATACTAAAATATATAAAAGAAAACCTACCTTATATATTTAATGCTAGAGTCCTAACCTAAAGCTAATATAATAGTAATATAAAAGCTAGAAACTATAAATAATAAACTATTTAACCCTAGCCTTAGCTACTTCTAACTTATTACTTAAGGTAGCTATATTATAATTTATATAAACTATTAATATAGGCCTAAGGTATAGTTAATATATATAAGTAAGGATTAGTGCTTAATAATATTAGTAGAATACTATATCTACTTAATATATTCCCTAACTTATAAACTTAATTAAATATTACCCTTTATTAACTTTATAGTAGCTTTACCTTTAAACTATAATATTTTTATAAGAGACTTTAATTAATACTACTTACTTTAAAATTATTATAGCTAAACCTTAATAAAAAGTAATATATTTTTAGCGCTAGTAATATAGTAATAGCTTAGACTTATAATACTATAAAGTAAAGTAATTTAAAGAATATAGGGTAAAAGAGATAGTATTATTAACTATACTTAGGTTACTTATAATATAAAAGCTAAATTTATAGGGGGACTAGACCTTATTAAATTTAACTATATTCTATAGCTTCTTTATATTAGTATTAGCCTAAGGCTATATAATAACTACTTACTTTATTTTAAATAGCTATATATAAAAAATAACCTTATAATAGCTAAAGTAGTAATATAGTTTTACTATAACCTTACTAAACCTTTACTTTAAATACCTATAGAAATTAATAGCTATATAGAATAAATAATAGCTAAGCTTTAATTTATTATAGATTTAGTAGTTTTAAGGGAACCTTAAGGTAGCCCTAAGCTAAATTTATAGTAGAATTACTATACTAAAGAAGCTACTTAAAATATAAAAAGAGCGTTAAGGTAGTAGTAAATATTTTATACTAAAGAGAATTAGTAACTTATTACTAATATAGCCTAGATATAGTATTAAATTATTAGTAATAAAAGGTATAGTTCTTAGTGCTTTATTATTAAGGTAGCTACTACTTATAGAGAAAGCTTATAAAAACTTAAACGCTAGGTATAGCTTTATAGTAAACTACTACTAAAATAATAATAAATCCTTAATTTTATTTAAAGTAAGGATATAGATACTATAACTACTAAGTTATATTAAAAGAAAGTAGCTATATTAGCTAACTATTTTTTCCCTTTCTTTTAAGCCTAACTTAATAATATACTAAAAGATTTTAATAACTACCTTAATATTATAATATTTCTATTAAAAAACTACTTTAATATTAATAAAATCTATAGTATTATTAAAAGCTTAGCTAGCTAAAAGGCATTAAAACTAAATAAACTTTTAATTAGTTACCTTAAAGTATATAGTAAGCTATTAGCTAAAACCCTTATCTATTTACTTAATATATACTATTATTTTAGCTACTACTTAGCTTTATTTTAGTAAGTAAAAGTAGTTATTCTTTATAAGCTAGGTAAGACTTTAATAAAGTAGTATAAAGTAAAGGCCTAGTGCTTTATCTTACTTTTTAGTATTATTAATAAAGTAATAAAGATAGTAGTAATAAGTTAGCTTACCCTTATAGCTAAATTAAGTAATATACTACCTAACCTATAAATAAGTAATAGAGTAAATAGGTTAATAGAAGTTATACTAAGTGTTTTAGTAGAATTAGTATATATAGTATAGTATTATAGTAGTATTATATTACTGCTTTAATTAAATATATTAGTAGCCTTTAATACTATTTACTATAAGAGACTAACTTATACCTTTATAGCTACTAGAATCCCTATATAGATAGTAGTATAGACTTACTTCTTTATTACTAAATATACTACTAATCTTTATTTTAATAGTAAATTTACTAGCCCTTTACTTATAACTATAGATATACTATAAAGGTCCTTAATCTTCCTTATTCTCTTTTTACTTTATATTACCTTTTTATATACTAAGCTCTAAATAGTATATTCTATACTTATAATAAGCTTCTTTAATAATATAAATATATTTATATATAAGTATATAGTAAAGGAGATATAGAATTACCTTAAGGCTACCTAAGTAATTTACTAAGAATAGTCCTAAGAATTAGGTTTTAAGTTTAATTTAAGGAAAAGCAAACTTATATACTTTATTAAGTAATATATAGTAATTATATTATTAGTTTAACTTAGTATTAATATAGTATAACTAATTTAATTTACCTACTTTCTTAGGGTATAGGTTTATTATAAGCTTTATTAAAAAATATATTAAAGTTAAGTTAAGTTAAAATTAGTGTAATAGTAGCTTATACTTATATTACTAGTAGCTTTAACCTAGGGATACTTATTATATAATATATAACTCCTATATATATAGGTTATTTAGAGTATAATTATATATAATATAGAATTATACTATACCCTTACTAAAATTAGTAATAAAGTAAGGGGTATAGCTAAGGTATTTATTTTTAAATAAACTAAGTATTTAAAAATAATAACTAGTGTATTTAAGGCTATATTATATACCTTAGTTAAAACTAAGGCAGCTATAGCCTTAATTAACCTCTACCTTAACTACTATTTACTTTACTTTTACTAATAAATAAAAGCTAATAAAATAGCTAAGTATATTTATAGTATCTATACTATAATAGTAGCTTAACTTAGATATAAACTAATATACTAAGGGTATAGCTGCCTACTACCCTTAAATAACTATTTAAACTATATATTATTTTTAAACTAACTTTATAACTACTTACTAAAGCTTTTTCTAACTAAAGCGCTTACCTTAAAATAAAAGGACTGCTAGTATTAATAGTAGGCTGCTATATAGGCGCGCTAAACTTATATTAACTATATAGTAGTAAAGCTTAACCTTAACTTTACCTTTACTACTAAAGTTATTTACCTTTACTTAGGCCTTACTAAGTATAAATCTATAGCGCTTATATAAATATATATAGAATAAATTAAGCTTAATGCCTTCCTTTTTTATTAATATATTTCTAAAGTAAATTTACTAATATATAGCTACTAGGCTAATAATAAGAACCACTACTATATCCTACTATCTTATAAGAATTTTAATTACCTCTACTTTATTAACACTAGTATATACTTAGTGTATAACTAATATAAAGTTAGAGAGGCATTAGAATATAATAAGCTAGTAACTATATTTATAAAGTAGCTTATATTAATAGAGTATATTCCTTAATTCTAACTTACTAAAAGTCTTTAAAATTAATAAGCTAAAAATACTAAAAAACTAATAAAAAGAGGCATTTAGTGTAGTATAGATATAGAAACGCTAGGGAACTATATAAATATTATAGCTAGAATATATTATTATAATATATAACTTATATTTACTAATATATAAAAAATAATAGCCTAAAAGATAATAAAAAATAGGTATAATGCTCCTACGCTAGCCCAAGCCTATACTCTATTACTCTCCCCCTCCTCTCCCCCCTCCTTCTTTAGGTTATTCTTTACCTTTACTACTATATAGCCTTATATAGCTATTATACTAAGCTTATAAACCTTTTATAGAATCTTTTTTAAAATATTATTTTGCTTTTTTAGTATATTAGTAATATAGTAAGCCTATAGTAGCATCTTACCTTTAACTAAGGTTAAAGCTAAAACTACTATAATATTACTAATAGTCTATATTACTATATTAGTAAATAAGCCTACCTACTTTATAAGCTATACTACCTCTTTCTAAGTAGTATTATACTCCTTAGCCTATTTATAAGTTAGTACTATATTAATACTATAGCTAAACTATAGCTATACTACCTTATACTTATATTAATAGGCTCCTTAAAGGTATAGAGGTTTTATATATTTATTACTTACTTAATAGCCTTTTAGTATAATATAATATTTAGATTTAGCTATAAAACTAATTAGCTACTACTAAGCTATTAATATAAATAAGGAATATAATACTTATACCTAAATAAGTCTTTTTTACTTTTATATACTTAAAGTATATATTACTAATACCTATTTAAATTAATAATAGTAATAGCTTAAGTTAAAAAGGGGTATTAACCTTTAGTGCTATAATACTATTTTTTAATGTTTTTAGCTTATATTAGGTAAGCTTTATAAAGCTAGGCCTATAATTAGCCTAGCTATAGGTAGGTTAGTAGTAGTAATATATTAAAAAGGGAATAATACTTACCCTAAGTATAATAATTAATTTATTTATAAGAGTAAGTAGTATCTTTAATAATACTATAGTTAGTTAAAGGTAATAATAAGGTAATACTACTATAAAAATAGAAATAAAGGTATACTTATAATAAAAATAATAAATAAAGAAGGAAGAAAAAAGAGAAAAGATTAGGAATAAGGAAAAGAGAGTATATATATCTCTCTTTTTTTATTATATAACTAATAGTTAGCTAATAGCTAGTTTAGTAGTAACTAGCTACTAGCTAGTATAACTAATACTATAAAAATATAAAAGCTAAAGAAAGGTTTTAAGTAAGAGGGTAGTAGCCTAAGGGAATTAAATAAAGATTAGTATAGAAAATAGACTAAGCGCTTAAAGTAACTCACTATAATATATAAACCACCCCTAAGGGTATTCTATAGCATTACTATACCTTTACTAACCTAGTTTACTTTCTATTTTATACTACACACTTTTTTATAATACTAGTTAAGTTTAGCTAGTAATATACCTCTTTCTATAGTTAAAACTAGTATAGAGTTACTATAGCTTTACTATAAAACTTAAATAAAGGCTATATATAGGTTTTCCCCCCTATACTAGGGTTTTTCCTATATAGTCTTAGTAGCAGTGGTACTAGAATTGGGCTAACAGCCCAACTAGTGTATTAAATAAATTAAATTAAATATAATATTTATTAATATACCCTTCTAGTAATAATTATAATAAAGAGCCTAAAAGGTTATATTTTTTTCTAAGTAGCTTAATAAAAGTAAGTTATAGGTTTATTAAATTAGTATAGTAGTTAAAGGCTTTTACTATAGTACTTAAAGATAGCTATAAAATAGTAAAGCTTTATAGGTATTAACTATATAGTCCTTAACTTATTAATATATAGCTACTTTAGTAGGAAATCTTTAAGCCTTTAATTATATTACTATAATCTTTAAGTAATATATAGAATTAGCTTATATACCTTAGTTTTAAAGATTTTAAAAATAATTATTTATAAAAAAGTTATAGCTTTATAGGTTAATTATTATATTACTAGTTAAGAACTAATTCTACTTTAGTAATAAGGTAAGAGAGGTATAGAATAGCTATAATAGGTATATAACTAATATTAGGTATAGTAATAGCTAGGCTAATACTAAGGCCCTTAATTTATTTTATTTATAATAAAATAGTGTATTAAAATAAGCTACTTAAAAGCCTAATTAGTAGTAAAGGTAAAAATAAAAAAAAAGGGTTTTTATTTAATATACTTAATATTTTAATATTTTCTAAAGGCTTATAAAGTATTCTAAGTTTTTATAGTTAGTAAGGATTATAAATAGCTTAAAGATACTATAAAGCTTAGTAAACTATACCTTAAGGCATAAAATAATACTAAGTAGCTTTTTATTATAAATTATATAGTTTTATTGAGGGGCTATAAGCTAAGTAAAATATTAAGTAATAAGTTATAGTATATTTACTATATTATACTATAAAAGGCAACCCTTAATAGCCTCCCTTAATATATTAGCCTTTACTACTATATTTAAAGTAGAATTCTATTAAGCTAAAATTAAAGCTAAAAAAAATATATTCTTAAGGTATTAAAAAGCTATTTAATAAGCTAAAAACTAAATAAATAGGGTGCCCTTTTTAATAAAATTAAGTAAAGGTTTAATAAGGTTTAAAAAGTTAGCTATAAATTCTTAGTAAAAGTTTATAAAGCCTAAGAAGCTATATATACCCTATAGCTATATTAATGCTTTTTATTTATAAATAATAGCTACTTTAGCTCAGTTTAGCTATATTATATAGCTAGCTTATACTATAAACCCTAGGTATTTAACTTTAGTTACACTAAAGGTATACTTATTAAGGTTAAGATATAGGCTAGCCTATTAAAGGTAGAAAAGAATCTCTTTAGTATATTATATATACTTTTTATATATACTATTAGTATAAAAAAGAATATTATTAAAATAAACTATTATATAGACCCTTAATATATCCCTTAAGGCACTATTAATATAATATTAAAATATTATAAGTACTTTAGCTAAGCTAAAGAGGTAAATAAGCTACTTAAAAAGGCTAAAATATATATAAAAAGCTATAAAAGCTTTATTCCCTTATATAATATATAAGTAATAAAAAGTAGTATAAATATTTAATTTAATAAACTACTAAATACTTACTAAGAATTATAAAGTTTCTTTAATAAGGAATAATAAATATTAGTTTTAATTTATAATTTTATTTAATACTTTATAGTTTATATAAAAATACTAACCTTTACCTACTTTTTTAATTAAAAGTATTAATATAATTATTAAAGAAAAAAAAGCTTTAATTTAGCTTTTATTTATAAGGTTTATAATTTATTTATATATTTTTAGTAGCTAGTTTTAAAGTATATTATAAAGTAATACCTAAGGTAAGTTTAGTAAGCTATTATTAAGATTCTATTATAGTTAAATATAATAATTAGCCTACCCTTAGTAAAAAGAAAGGGTATTAGTATTTATTTATTTAATACACTAGTCGGGCTGTTAGCCCAATTCTAGTACCACTGCTACTAAGACTATATAGGAAAAACCCTAGTATAGGGGGGGAAAACCTATATATAGCCTTTATTTAAGTTCTGCAGTAGAGCTAAGGTAGCTCTATACTAGTTCTAACTATAAAATAAGGTATATTGCTAGCTAAACTTAATTAATATTATAAAAGAGTGTATAGTATAGAATAGAAAGTAAACTAGGTTAGTAGAGGAGTAGTAATGCTATAGAAAACCCTTAGGGGTAGTCTATATATTATAGTAAGTTACCTTAAACGCTTAGCTTATTTTTTATATTAGTCTTTATTTAATTTCCTTAAACTACTATTCCCTTACCTAAAACTTTCCTTTAGCTTCTATATTTCTATAGTATTAGTTATACTAGCTAATAGCTAGCTATTACTAAACTAGCTATTAGCTAACTATTAATTATATAATAAAAAAAGAGAGATATATATACTCTCTTTCCCTCTTCTCTAACCTCTTTTTTTCTTTCTTCCTTCTTTATTTATTACTTTTATTATAAATATACCTTTATTTTTATTTTTATAGTAATACTACCCTATTACTACCTTTAACTAATTATAGTGTTATTAAAAATACTACCTATCTTTATAAATAAATTAATTATTATACTTAAAGTAAGTATTATTCCCTATTTAATACACTACTACTATTAACCTACCTATAGCTAAGCTAATTATAGGCCTAGCCCTATAGGGCTTACTTAATATAAGCTAAAAATATTAAAAAATAATACTATAGTACTAAAGGTTAATATCCCTTTCTAACCTATATTATTATTATTACTAATTTAAATAAGTACTAATAATATATACTTTAAGTATATAAAAGTAAAAAAGACTTATTTAGGTATAAGTATTATATTCTTTATTTATATTAATAGCCTAGTAGAAGCTAATTAGTTTTATAGCTAAATCTAAATATTATATTATATTAAAAGGCTATTAAGTAAGTAATAAATATATAAAACCTTTATATCTTTAATAAACTTATTAATATAAGTATAAGGCAGTATAACTATAGTTTAGCTATAATATTAATATAATACTAACTTATAAGTAGGCTAAGAAGTATAATACTACTTAAAAAGAGGTAGTATAGCTTATAAAGTAAGTAGGCCTATTTACTAATATAATAATATAAACTACTAGTAATGCTATAGTAGTCTTAGCTTTAATTTTAGTTAAGGGTAAGATATTATTATAGGCTTACTATATTACTAATATACTAAAGGAGTAAAATAATATCTTAGAAAAGATTTTATAAAAGGTTTATAGGCTTAGTGTAATAGCTATATAAAGCTATATAATAATAAAGGTAAAGAATAACTTAAAGGAGGAGAGGGGGGGTAATAGAGTATAGGCCTAGGGCTAGTATAGGTATACTATATCTATTTTTTATTTTCTTAGCTACTATATTTATTTTTCTTTAATAATAAGTTATATATCTTAATAATCTATACCTATTATAATATTTATATAGCTTCCTACTACCTCTATACCTATACTATACTAGGTACTATATAATATTAGGTCCTTAATATCCTTAGCTTATTAATTTTATAAGCTTTTTATAAGCTAAAACTAAGGAATATACCTTATTAATATAAGCTACTTAGTAAGTATAGTTACTAGCTTATTAGTCTTTAAAGCCTCTCTAACTTTATACTAGTTTTATATTAAGTATATATTTATATTAATAAGGTAGAGATAATTAAAATTTTTATAAAATAGTAAAATATAGTAGTAATCTTTATTATTAGCCTAATAGCTATATATTAATAATTTTACCTTAAGAATATATTAGCTAAAGAGAAAAGTATTAAATTTAATTTATTTTATATATATTTATATAAGTACTATAAATTTATACTTAGTTAAGCCTAAGTAAAGGTAAACTATTTTAGTAGTAAAAGTAAAGCTAAGGTTAAGCTTTATTACTATATAGTTAATATTAATCTAGTATACCTATATAGTAGTATACTTTTAATACTAATAGTTTTTTTATTCTAAGGTAAGTACTTTAGTTAGAAAGGGCTTTAGTAGGTAATTATAAGGTTAGTTTAAAAATAATATATAGTTTAAGTAGTTATTTAAATATAGTAAATAGCTATGCCCTTAGTGTATTAGTCTATATCTAAGTTAAGCTACTATTATAATATAAGCGCTATAAATATACTTAGCTATTTTATTAGCTTTTATTTATTAGTAAAAGTAAAGTAAATAGTAATTAAGGTAAAGGTTAATTAAGGCTATAGCTACTTTAGTTTTAACTAAAGTATATAGTATAGCTTTAAATATATTAGTTATTATTCTTAAGCACTTAATTTATTTAGAAATAAATACTTTAGCTATACCCCTTACCTTACTACTAACTTTAATAAAGGTATAGTGTAATTCTATATTATATATAATTATACTCTAAATAACCTATATATATAAGAGTTATATATTATATAATAAGTATCCCTAAGTTAAAGCTATTAGTAATATAAGTATAAGCTATTATTATATTAGTTTTAACTTAACCTAACTTTAATATACTTTTTAGTAAAGCTTATAATAAACCTATATCCTAAGAAAGTAAGTAAATTAAACTAGTTACACTATATTAGTGCTAAGTTAAACTAATAATATAATTATTACACACTACTTAATAAAGTATATAAGTTTACTCTTTTTTAAATTAAACTTAAGATTTAATTCTTAGAACTATTTTTAGTAAATTACTTAGGTAGCTTTAAGGTAATTCTATATCTCCTTTACTATATACTTATATATAAGTTTATTTATATTATTAAAGAAGCTTATAATAAGTATAGAATATACTACTTAAAGCTTAGTATATAAAGGGGTAATATAAAGTAAAAAAAGAATAAGAAAGATTAAAGACCTTTATAGTATACCTATAGTTATAAGTAAAGAGCTAATAAATTTACTATTAAAATAAAGAGTAGTAGTATATTTAGTAGTAAAGGAGTAAGTCTATACTACTATTTATATAAGGATTTTAGTAGTTATAAGAATATAAGTTAGTTTTTTATAGTAAATAGTATTAAAGGCTACTAATATATTTAGTTAAAGTAGTAATATAATACTACTATAGTACTATACTATATATACTAATTCTATTAAAATACTTAATATAACTTTTATTAATTTATTTACTTTATTATTTATTTATAAATTAAGTAGTATACTACTTAATTTAGCTATAAGGGTAAGCTAATTTACTATTACTATTTTTATTACTTTATTAATAATACTAAAAAGTAAAATAAAGCACTAAGCCCTTACTCTTTACTACTTTATTAAGGTTTTACCTAACTTATAAAAAATAATAACCTTTACTTACTAAAATAAGGTAGGGTAGTAGCTAATATAGTAATATATATTAAATAGGTAGGTAAAGGTCCTAGCTAGTAGCTTACTATATACTTTAAAATAATTAGCTAGAAGTTTATTTAATTTTAATGCTTTTTAGCTAGCTAAGCTTTTAATAATACTATAGATTTTATTAGTATTAAAGTAGTTTTTTAATAAAAATATTATAATATTAAGGTAGTTATTAAGATCCTTTAGTATATTATTAAGTTAAGCTTAAAAGGAAAGAAAGAAATAGTTAGCTAGTATAGCTACTTTCTTTTAATATAACTTAGTAATTATAGTATTTATATCCTTACTTTAAATAAAAGTAAGGATTTACTATTATTTTAATAGTAGTTTACTATAAAGCTATACCTAGTGTTTAAGTTTCTATAAGCTTCCTTTATAGGTAGTAGTTACTTTAATAGTAAAGTGCTAAGTACTATACCTTTTATTACTAATAGTTTAATATTATATTTAAGCTATATTAGTAGTAAGTTATTAATTCTTTTTAATATAGAATATTTATTACTGCCTTAATACTTTCTTTATATTTTAAGTAGCTTCTTTAGTATAGTAATTTTACTATAAATTTAGCTTAAGGCTACCTTAGAGTTCCCTTAAAACTATTAAATTTATAATAAATTAAAGCTTAGCTATTATTTATTTTATATAGCTATTAATTTTTATTAGTATTTATAATAAAGGTTTAGTAAGGTTATAGTAAAACTATATTATTACCTTAGCTATTATAAGGTTATTTTCTATATATAGCTATTTAAAATAAAGTAAGTAGTTACTATATAGCCTTAGGCTAGTGCTAATATAAATAAGCTATAGAATATAATTAAAACTAATAAGGTTTAGTCCCCCTATAAACTTAGCTTCTATATTATAGATAACCTAAGTATAGTTAATAATACTATCCCTTTTACTTTATACTTTTTAAGTTACTTTACCCTATAGCATTATAAGTTTAAGCTATTACTATATTATTAGCACTAGAAATATATTGTTTTTTATTAAGATTTAGCTATAATAATCCTAAAGTAAGTAATATTAGTTAAAGTCTTTTATAAAAATACTATAGTTTAAAGGTAAGGCTATTATAAAGTTAATAAAGAGTAATATTTAATTAAGTTTATAAGTTAGGGAATATATTAAGTAAATATAGTATTTTACTAATATTATTAAACACTAGTCCTTACTTATATATATTAACTATACCTTAGGCCTATATTAGTAGTTTATATAAATTATAGTATAGCTACCCTAAGTAATAAGTTAAAAGTAGCTAAGGCTAGGGTTAAGTAGTTTACTATTTATAGTTTCTAGCTTTTATATTATTATTATATTAGCTTTAGGTTAGGACTTTAGTACTAAATATATAAAATAGGTTTCGGGAGCCGTACGGGAACGCTACGTTAACTGCTCGGGACCTCACCCTGCATGGTCTCGCATGTGTAATGTTATAAACGAACAATGGAACCGCGCGCGCGCTGTATACCTGGCACGGCCCCTAGCCTTTGCTAAACCTCTAACGCTAGAGAAAGATAGTTAGATAGAGGTATTTAGTCGTAGCTAAAGAAGAGATGTAAGCAATCTATTATTATAGAAGGCTTTACTATAAAAGTAAGTTAGCAAACTATACACCTACCTCCCTAATACTTAACTAGAATTAATGCAGTAATTATAAGCTACTATAGAGGCCTTCCTAAGTTAATAACCTATAGCTGCTATAGCACTAAACAAGCTAAGCCTAACCTAATATACTATATAAAGTATATAATAAAGGTTATATACTAAAATATATAAAAGAAAACCTACTTTATATATTTAGTGCTAAAGTCCTAACCTAAAGCTAATGTAATAGTAATATAGAAGCTAGGAACTATAAATAGTAAACTACTTAACCCTAGCCTTAGCTACTTTTAACTTACTACTTAAGGTAGCTATATTATAATTTATATAAAGTACTAGTATAGGCCTAGGGTATAGTTAATATATATAAATAAGGACTAGTGCTTAATAATATTAGTAGAATACTATATTTACTTAATATATTCCCTAACTTATAAACCTAATTAAATATTACTCCTTATTAACTTTATAATAGCCCTACCTTTAAACTATAGTATTTTTATAAAAGACTTTAACTAGCATTACTTACTTTAAAACTATTATAGCTAAACCTTAATAAAAAGTAATATACTTTTAGTGTTAGTAATATAGTAGTAGCTTAGATTTATAATGCTATAGGGTAAAGTAACTTAAAGAATATAGGGTAAAAGGGATAGCACTATTAACTATACTTAGGTTACTTATAATATAGAAGCTAAATTTATAGGGAGACTAGACCTTACTAGATCTAACTATATCCTATAGCTTATTTATATTAGCACTAGCCTAAGGCTATATAGTAACTGCCTATTTTATTTTAAATAGCTATATATAGAAAATAACCTTATAATAGCTAAGGTAGTAATATAGTTTTACTATAACCTTATTAAACCTTTACTTTAAATACCTATAGAAATTAATAGCTATATAGAATAAATAATAGCTAAGCTTTAATCTATTATAGATTTAGTAGTTCTAAGGAAACTCTAAGGTAGCCCTAGGCTAAATCTATAGTAGAATTACTATACTAAGAAAGCTACTTAAAATATAAAAAAAGTATTAAAATAATAATAAATATTTTATACTAAAGAGAACTAGTAACTTACTACTAATATAGCTTAAATATAATACTAAACTATTAGTAATAAAAGGTATAGTTTCTAGCGCTTTATTATTAAGGTAGCTACTACTTATAAAGAAAGCCTATAGAAACTTAAACACTAAGTATAGCTTTATAGTAAACTATTATTAGAATAGTAGTAAATCCCTAATTTTATTTAAAGTAAGGGTATAAATACTATAACTACTAAGTTATACTAAGAGAAAGTAGCTATACTAGCTAACTGCTTCTTCCCTTTCTCTTAAGCCTAACTTAATAATATACTAAAGAATTTTAATAATTACCTTAATACTATAATATTCCTATTAAAAAACTATTTTAATACTAATAAAATCTATAGTATTATTAAAAGCCTAGCTAGCTAAAAGGTATTAAAACTAAATAAACTTTTAGCTAATTATCTTAAAGTATATAGTAAGCTACTAGCTAAAACCCTTACCTACCTATTTAATATATACTACTATATTAGCTATTACTTAGCTTTATTCTAGTAAGTAAAAGTAGTTATTCTTTATAAACTAGGTAAAACTTTAATAAAGTAGTATAGAGTAGGGGCTTAGCGCTTTATCTTACTTTTTAGTATTATTAGTAAAGTAATAAAGGCAGTAATAGTAAGTTAGCTTACCCTTATAGCTAAATTAAGCAGTATACTGCCTAACTTATAAATAGGTAATAGAGCGGATAGGTTAATAGAAGTTACATTAAGTGTTTTAGTAAAATTAATATATATAGTATAGCACTATAGCAGTATTATATTACTACTTTAACTAAATATATTAATAGCCTTTAACACTATTTATTATAAAAGACTAACTTATATCCTTATAGCTACTAGGATCTTTATATAAATAGTAGTATAAACTTACTCCTTTACTACTAAATACACTACTAACCTTTATTTTAATAGTAAATTTACTAGCCCTTTACTTATAACTATAGGTATATTATAAGGGTCCCTAATTTTCCCTATTCTTTTTTTACTTTATATTATCCCTTTATATACTAAGCTTTAAGTAGTATATTTTATACTTATAATAAGCTTCTTTAATAATATAAATATACTTATATATAGGTATATAGTAGAGAAGATATAGGATTACCTTAAAGCTACTTAAGTAATTTACTAAGAATAGTTACTAAGAATT